>JABASD010002594.1:0-25444 GCA_019776165.1 Pogonognathellus flavescens
TGACGCAATATTCCATTGTGCTGTCAAGGCCAGTCATATCGAAAAATACCAAGAGAGTCGGAGTAAAAAAGACATTCGGTCTGTAAATGTTTTAGGAACGCTTGAAGTTTTAAAATTTGCCTGTGCTAATAAAACAAAAAGGGTATTTTACGCTTCATCAATAACTGCAGCAAATACTTTAGGCTCTGACGGTTTCATATCTGAAGAAATGCCGGGAGAGGACAACAATGGTGAAGGCATATGTCATGGTTATGCCATGACAAAATTTGTAGGAGAAAAACTGATGAGTCAGGCTCTGAAAAGAGGAATTCCATGCACCACACTCAGATTTACAAGTTTCATCGGTCACAGCAAAACGGGACAGTTCACAACCAACTCCAATTTAGTTTCGCACATTCTTCGCACTTCTTTGCAATTGCAGATATTTAGAGAGATTCCCGGGGGATGGTATTTCATGCCTGTAGACATCGCGGCTAAAATTGCCGCTACTATTTTCTTCAATGATAATGCAGAGTTAGGTTTGTACAATATTGCAAGTAATGATCCAATGACTTCGGGAGACTTTGTCAAAATAGCTGAAGAAATAGGGACACATGTTGAGATTGTGGATAAAAATGAATTTAGCAGAAAATTATTAACTGATGGAAACGAGTTGATGAACATTTTCAGGGAGGCTTACAATGACTTAGATATCTTTGAAACGGTCTTTGACGCATTCCCCGTTCTGAAAATTGCATTGTCAGAAAATAAAAAGGTTCTGCGTGTAAGTGACAAGTTACGTTCAGCTGTGAAGGGTGTCGACGAAATCATTCCTCCTCTGTCCATTACATTAAGACAGCAATTAAAATTATCTAAAGATCTAATGGAAGAAGGTATAATGGAATCTTAATTACTCTCCTCATTTTTATTCAGGTATTAATTGTAATTATAATATTATGCAACCAAAATGTTCACCAATCGAATAATAATATTACAGTTGCTATTAAATTTTCAATATTTATCAGTGCATACATTTATTAAATGGATTACCTACATTGAATACAATACATTGTACTTATTCCAGGATTTAATTTAAAGGTATTAAAACATTTCCCACGGTATAACCTAAAACAAAGTTTTGATATAGTTGAACTACCTTAAGTGTCGAATATAATCTAATTCATTAATTTATTTAATTGGTTTATGCAAAATTAACATTTGTTATCTGTGTATTTCTGAAACTGAATATCTGAAATATAAAAATATTCATACAAATTTTTCAGTTTATTTTCTGGAAATTATTACGTGAGATACAATTTATAAGTGACTAAAACATTATTTTATAATAAAAGGTAAAATAGGAGTGTTAAATAATTTCAATAAACTATGATAATTTAACACAAAACAAACCTATAAGCTAAATAGGATATGTATAAACAAGACCAAAATTGTATTGTAATCTCAATATTAAGTTGTCATTTTCAAGATAAGAAATAAACAAAGAACAATAATAGTTTCTAATTTAAATGGTTTAAGTTTTAAAAATAAATTTTACCTTGAAGAAAAGAATTAAGATTTTTAGAAGCTTAAACCTTTTCGCAATATTTTAATTTGACATGTGTGAACAGAAAATCATCATTTTCATACTTTAATTCTTGTTCGCATAAATAGCTTGGCGGCTGAAATAATTTTGATTGTGGCGAGTAAATTTGTAATTGTGTATTTATTGTATTGATAAGTTCAGAAGACACTGGGAATGAGTTCTGCGGTTCCATTGTCGTTAGAATTCGTCCCTCCTTGCAATTCACTTCTAGTCAGTTCTGGTTCCATTTGTATGTACGACCCGAAAATTCGTCTAAGGGCACCCTGTCATTATGAATACATACATCATTACTTTAAAACAGAGCAGACTGAAAATGTAGCTACATTCAATGAAACCGAGATCTGTGCACTAACATGCAATTGCAATTACAACAAATAAATGACAACGTTAACTCACGTCGAGTACAAATTGTTTTCGTAGAAAGAAGAGCTGAAGTCCAACCACAGAAATGACGAGCAGAAACAAAAAAGTGAAATTCGTCTTTAGCAAACTGAAGATTGAGCTGTCCGCGGCTCCTTCCTTCGACTCTGTGTACAGTCAATGACATTCATGTTGTATATAAAATTTCATTGGCCTATATAGGCAAATTAGAAATAGTTAATGGGAATAAAATGTGGGGCATGGCATGAAAGGTGACCTGCTGCAGTGAATGCGTTGGTGTCGTTGATCCAAAATGTAAAAGACACGGCGTCAGTTGCATTTTGGTTGCCCTGACTTGAGCAGATATAAATGGACGAGAAATTGACAGAATTTGTTTCCAGTAAAAATCCTTTCTTTGGGTCGTAACTTAAGTAAGAAGAAGCGTTCAGCTTTTTGTACTTTCCCTGTTCCAGTCAAGTTCATTTAAAAAAGATTTTCATTTCATTCAAGTAAAAGAATCCACTTCAGATATTTTAATTGCAAATTTCCTACATGAATTTCGTGGTAGTACAAATCCAACTGGGCGGAAGGGTGCGTGACTCTGCAAGGAAGGTACAATGTTGTTGCCTTAGGGTCAACTGTCAGCACTTTGTGTTCGCCTTCGTCAACCAATGGACTGTCAGATGCTGAAATCAAAATTGTATCTAAATTAATATTGACAAATATTATGCATATTTCTAAACGACGAAAAATAGGAAAAATATGTAGAAAGTTTGCGACACAAGTTTTAAGCAACACGTAGTTTCATTTCGGGACCAATTTGGTAAACTACCTCCAACCTCTTTTTTCAAAGCTGAAATAATTTTATATTTTTGGCTGGCTTGAAGCATTAATTTGCAACCATACAAAAAGTAAAACAATTCATTATAAGTTGACTTTTTGTTAGTTATTAAAAAGTAAAACTTTGAACCTTGATATTTCAATTTTGGCTTTTGCCAGGTAGTGAGTGTACTTATTATTTCAGTTTTCGCTAAACCAGCTTTTGGGTATTTTCAAAACTTTCGGGAGACTTTGTGGATTTAGCACTGATTAAACCAAAATGTGCAAAAATCTAAATGGTCTTACCGTTTGCGTAAATATAGAAATAAGATTTGACATTTGGGTCGTTAACTTTTTGACAAAGGTATTCTCCAGTATTGCTGCTGCCGTAAACGGATCCATAAACTGAAGTTTGAAAACAATGATGCAAAGTGTCGTTGACCATCATGGCGCTTCCTTTGACTGCTCTACCCGACCCATAGTAAAAGCGCTATTTAATAAAAAATACAAGTAAACTCATTCAAAATTTTCTCCATAAGTTTGTGAAAGTCATATGTAAATAAATAAATAGTTTGTTAGAGTTAGAAGTGTGCAGTTTTACCTCTGCTCCCTGATAGGTAAGTTTAATTGGATACTTGGCCACACATGTAAGTGTAAAATCGACTCTTTTTGTCACAAAGTCGTAATCCGTCACCACATGACTCGCAAATTTATAATGGTAATATCTGTAAGTTTTGTAGTCGTAATACCACCCATCCCTTTTCAATACAATTATTGGCTGCTGCAGTCCACCAGCACATCTAGATCGCATCCAGTTTTTCACATTCAAATATTTACGTACTTTTACAATACCTACTAATTATTTTGCTTTTATACAAACCAATTACTTGTTAGCTGCACTTTCATCCCATATTTCTCTAACTAGAAATGTTGCAAAAAATTAAATCTTTGAAACATTATAACCAAAAACTGAATAGCTGCAGAATTAATTAATTAAATATTTCATTGTTCCATTTGAAGCACTTGCTTTGAATATTTAAAGTCGTTTTTGCAGTCTTCCACGAAGTTGAATTCCAAACATTTGCAGAACATGCAACTCCTACAATTTCAGGATCCTTAACCACTATGTTCAACTTTATTCTCGACGCTGAATTCGCGTTCCAATTGTTTGCGTCAGTTGTGTAATTCCCTGCAAATTAATGCAATATTTACAAAATATAACTGTTGCCTGTTTTGTTAAAAAATGATTAGCTATAAAATAAAAGAGTAATTAGATTTGCTAGCAACCTTCCACTGAAGCTTCAGAGCCATTTTTGTAAATAAACTTCCACAGGATTCCCAATTTATAGAAATAATATTTTGATACTTCACATGACATAGGAATTTCATCCCCGATAAAGAAATCCTCCATGTGGCTGTTTAGAGTCACACTCATTTGCCCCCCAGCTGACATATTAGTAGCATTCAGATCTACACACCCAAACATCCATAAATAGTTAGCTTTCATTTACATTTGCAGCATTAGTGCTGTATATTTGCTGTATTCGTTCATTTTGTAATTGGAATTAGTCATATTTACGAGTTCTTCATTTTTAGGCTAAATCAAATGGATTATCAAACATTATTCATTGATTCGTATCGTTCAACGTAAAATTGCGCTACTCTTAAAGTTCCTCAAGGCCGTATTGAGGGGGGACAATTTTCTCCCTTCCAAAATCTGGAAGAAGGGATTATTTGCGGCCAAAGCAAAAAAAATAGCCTCTTTTTGCTATTTTGCCCCTGCCAAAGCTTTTTTATTATAGGTCTTGCCCCCGCAAAGCCAGATCCTGAATACGACCTTGAGGTTGCTTACTAACATTATGGAAAATGGTTTAGTTTCCATATAAAAAATTATTGTAAAATACAACCAAGCTGAAATGTTGCTCAGCTAAGCTTGACTAATTTTGAATATCTTACTAATTTCGTTGATTGCACGCACAGACAAAAACATTGTGGTGTAGTTTGTGTCCATTTCGCATTCGAAAACTTTGCTTGCTCCGCTTACATAGACTTTCATACTGCCCATTGTCACAGAATGCACCTCCATGTTTTGCTGGCTTAACTACAATAAATGCAACAACATAATGAATAAATAAAGGGTTGAATTTTAAAGAAATGGAACGATAGCTCTTCGAACGGCACAAACCTCTTCAAAATGGTCAAAACTCAGTTGACAATTGGATTTCATGCTACAAGTTGTACTCACAATTTTCATTCTGTACTTAAAAGGATTAGAAAAACTGACATAACGTGAATCATCATAGTAGTATCTGTAAAAATCTGCAGAAACATTTAAACAACTTTCTGTTAGTTATGGCATGCATACAAATATTTACTCACAGTCTTATCCAAAAAACAAATTCGTCCACACCCTCTCGGGGATGAGGGTCACAGTTTTTAATGCGAACTGGTTAGGTTGAAATTTTGAAATTATAATCCCCAATTAAAGAAAAAGTAAAAACTTACCGTCTTCAGAATTGACTTGGTTTATTGCATTGGCAGTGCACATCTTTCTGACGTCATGTTTCCAAGTGTGGAGCACCGTATTGGAACTTTTGACTCTGCACGAGATTTCCCCATCTCTGCCATCCGTCGCAGGGTCTGCGGTTTCTTCAAAGGTGTGTGTGATGGAAAAATTAAAAGCGGAACTTTGCCTATGCGTTGATCCTTTTGAGTGCAACATGAAGGCGCCTTCTGCATTGATGTACACCTCCTCGTCATATTCACAAGTAACAATTATTTCATTTCCCTTCGTGTACGTCACATACCCCTTCGAAGGAACAACTGTTAGCAACAAATTCGCTTGGTTAGGCACAAGTATTTCAATTTTAATAAAAGTGCCTACACACATCTGGACATAAAGTAATAAATCTGTGTAATCCTGTAACCAGAAGGCTGGCCATAAGCAATAAATTCAATATTCAATAATAATACGTGTATTATCTGTAGTCTTTTTCAACCTCCCACATATACATTTGCATATATTAAATCGACACTAGCTCATATTTTGTCCTGCCATAACGGCCGCGTGTTTTTCTTTGAAAATAGCAGAAAGGTTTCTCTATTTGGTGTGTTTCACCCATTTTTTCTAAGTTGTCAACTTTCGGACATTGAAAAGTAAGGTCACCGAAACAACATTCCGATAAAAGTAAGTAATTGTTTTCTCCGAAAATTGACAACGTAGATGCAATTGGTGAAACACGACAACTAAAGAAACCTTTCAGCAATTTTAAAAAAAAACATGCATCGTTTTGGTTGATGCGTTACGGAAATACGCTGGAATTTCGATAATTCGAATAAAATCCGTCATTCCGAGTTTCCCAAATTTTGTGGTGAAACAAGTCAACTAGAGAACCCTGTCACCATTTTTTTAAAATACAAGCACCGTTTTGGTTGATGCGTTTCGGAAATACGCTGGGGTTTCGATAATTCGGGAAATTCGGATAAAAGCCGTCATTCCGAATTTCCTGAATTTTGCGGCGAAACAAGTCTACTAGAGAAACCTTTCAGCTATTTTTTCAAAAAAAACAGACACCCTTTTTTGGTTGTGTAGGGATTGTAACCGCAAAACCGGAGATTGAAACCGATAAGCGAGTGTGGGAGGTTGAATACGACGTATGTATGTATGTCTTTAGCGTAAAAAGAAGTTTTATATTTGATTAACCATTGTAAGATTGTAGTTTCACATCCACTTTTTCGTGAGACGAGACTCCATCGAAAACGGTGGAAAGTGTTGTGACTTCACATGCATACGCTCCGGTGGGTCTGTCATGATGCGATTTTTTCAATAGAAATCCATATCTCGAGTCGTAACGTACGTAAGAATCGCCTGGAAAAATTAGTCTTGGAGAAATGGATCCGTTAACATCAACCTGAAAAATAATAATTTTAAAAACATCCAAATTCCGTCCACTCAAAAACTGTGTCAAATTTGAAGATGCAATATCCAAGATTTTTGAACTTACATGATCCGTTTTTGACAAGCTGACATTTAAATATTGGTCTTTTAAATTTGCTGGACATGGTATGACCCACTCAGTTCCATTCACGACTCGAGAATGTGTTGTGAAAAGAAGAGGACAGGAAAAAATTCTTTCGTTGTCTCCAAAATGAAAATAAATGGAATGTTCTCATTGCAATCATTTTTACCCTGGTTGAATCAGTTGAATGTATGTAATATGATATATCCAGAAATAACGCAACTCAATATCACCTTTGCTGTAGAGAAACAGGGAACTAGACACCGTTGCATCAACGCCGCTTCTGCAAGTGTAATTTCCAGATCGACCAAAACCAGCAGACTCCCCCCAAGTATAAGAGCCGATATCAAATAGCTGCAGGTCCTCTTTGTAACAAAAACCCGTGTTCGAGTTTATAGACACTTTTCCATTCAGCTCGTGATGTGCTGTCTGCGCAAAAAAATCGC
Source organism: Pogonognathellus flavescens (assembly GCA_019776165.1). NCBI lineage: Eukaryota > Metazoa > Arthropoda > Collembola > Entomobryomorpha > Tomoceridae > Pogonognathellus > Pogonognathellus flavescens. The sequence goes on from JABASD010002594.1 coordinate 7,227, forward strand.
AAAATACAAACTAAATACAAACTAATTTGTAAATAAAACTAACTACTAATTAGACGTGTAGACCATCAATGAGAAAATTGTTTACATAAAAACAAAAATTGTGATAATAACAACTCAGAAAATATGAAACCCCAAAAATCAATCCAATTTCGTCTAAAGGGGACCACCAGAAGTGTAAACATCGGATCTTAATGAAACTTCACACACATGTACATGGTGATTAGTCCATTTGTAGCATACAGTCAAAATATTTTTTGCAAAAGCCTTTTGTAATAGTTTTTACCTTCAAAATGAAATTTTTTTGATGGGAATTAAATGGAAAGTAATATGGAGAATGAATTCTAAAGAATTCGCTTTTCCATGATTTTTATCAAATTTTCATTTTTTACATTTTTACAATAAAAACGGTTTATTATTTCCTTTTTCATAACAAATATAACTTAATACTTCCTGTTTACTGAATTAATTTGTACATTACCTTGGAAGGAATGTAATCCCAATAGACGGGGTAGGCTGCAGTGCACTGTAATATAAATTGTTGACCAGAATCCAATTTTCCATCTCCTGTCCACTCCGTGTTGCCAAAAATTAAAATCTTCGGGGGTTGACTGGCATCCCCACATGTAAATTTCGAATCGTCATTGAGAATGGCACTGATGTCAAGAGGTCGGCTTTGTCTTTGTTGTGAAGTTTCCAATATAAATAAAAAATAAATTGTGAAGACTATTCGCACAATATTTTTGCACATATTAGCACAGTCTTTTGGTGGTGGCAATGAAGCTGTTTTGCTCTCTCCTTATGCAAGTAAAAAATGTTACTAATGCAAAAACTTGTTGGCAGAATTATATCTGCATGCCATTAGGAAGATACACTAAACAGACTCTTGAACACATTGAATCAAGTGTGGGCGTTTAGGAAATTCAATAGTGCTGACTGACCCTGGTCTAAAAAATTGCTAACCCTTGTTTGCGCATATAAACTTTTGTTTGTGTTGTTTTCCATTTTCATAAGAATTGTTCTTTAACATATAAATATTACTTATTATTATATTACCTATAAATACCATTTGAAATACGTATAGTAGCGAGTAAAATTACTTTAAAGCCAAATCGCTTTAAAACCGAGTTTCATTTTTATTTCGAAATTTCAAGAATTCTCACTTCGCTAATTCTGAAGCACATTTGAACTAATGTGTTAAATTTATTTTTTCTTAAAATATCTTACCGAATCAAAATTGATCCAATAGTCGTGGTTTCAATCTTATATAGATTGTAAAACAATTATTAAAAATTAACAACTTTATTTAAATATTTATTTCTGATTTCATTTTATATTACATTTCATTATCTTTGCCATTGTAAACATGTTAATTGTTTTCCTGTAAAAGTAAATATTTCAATATACACATCCAAATTCACAATTCCCCATGCATTCCTCACAAAAGACGAATCAATTAATTAAGGCAGCCTAACTAAACATGTATTATAAATTTTTAGCGTATATTATTATATGTGTAATATTATTACCGCATTATTATTAGTGGTAGGTATAATAGTTTAATGCTCCGTTAAATACATTTCTAAATAAAATGCGCCCATAACTTGATACACATCGTTGATGCTGTATTGATATGAACAAAAGATGTTGGAAGTGTAATGCAGTCATATAGTTAACTGCGTAGCTGGCAGTACCAGAAATTCCCAGTCAGTATTCCTCCACAATTCGCAGAAACTTGTCAGTTTATATTTCTTTTGCAGTTCTATATACTGCTCCAACTTTTTCAGTGGCATTGACTTTTGTCATGTACCACACCGTTATATTATTATATACTTCAGTTGGCAGAATATTTCTCCGGAACTGCATGTAAATATAAAATATGAAATCCTCCACATGAACTTCTTGAAAGTTTTATTTTAAACAAACTGGCTTCTTTTACTCAATTAACTTTTAAACTTTAAACGTTTTTAAACATTATCCAGATTATTCATCGCAGTGTTTTCATCTTTTTTTTCACACTTCGTAGTGTTCGTAAAGTAGCATCAGTAAACATTGCAAATGCGATAATACTTTGCTATTCTGTTTGTTTGGAAATATCATTTAACACTACACAACAAATGTACAAACAGCATGATCATGATCTTGCCTGTTTACTTACAATGGTGAAAGAAAATATTATTTTGTATCACATGTTGCGCAACAACGCCAAAAATATGCATTTTACTTTATAGCTGCCTCTTATAAACTCTACACCCATCCATATTTATATTCATAGTGCAAAAGTGTAAGCATTTGCTCCAATGACGTATCTAGTATTCGAATATGGAGGAACTAGCAACGTTCCGGGGGGCACAATGACATAAAAAAGGTTTATCTAGTTCTTCGGCCGTAAATAACCTTCTTTTCCGGGGGCATGTGCCCGTATTGCCCACATGTAGATATACGCTCTTGAATTGCTCTGTGTATATCTTTGTCAGTTTCACAACGGTTGAATTTGTGAGGTTGTCCCTGTCTCAGATTCGTCTACTTTTAAGCTGTTTGTTGAATATTGACAGTAGAGCTTTCAATGAGGACTTCCTGTCCAGGATCAGGTGGAGACACGGGTTCTTCACTTCCAACCAGGGCTCTGTATTTCTTGGCGATTACATGCCAATCTGTAACTGTCTCAATTCGGGACGCAGCACTCATGCTTGCCGTAGACCCCAAACCGTGCAGCGGACTTCCTTGAGACATCGGACTCACTTGACGAACGCTCACCCGCATTATGTCCGAAACTGAATAAATAAATGAAACATTAAAATTCAAATTGAGAAAGATGAAGACGAAAGCGTTGTTTGTGTTTCAAGACCTCGAGGAGTCAATTGGGCCTTTTTGAACATGTTCTTCCATCGTTGTTTCGCAGTAGGTTTTCCGAAACCGAAGGAAAAAAGGGTTTTCGTGGGTGCCTGTTGTTGTTGCTGTTGTGACTGTCCTTTATTTTGGTCCCACTTCAATGGATTCTGCATTGGCTCTACAAATCAATCCCAAACTTAGGCACATTTTACAAAATAATGTTTAAACTGATTAAATAGAAACACATTAAGAGCTGAGATGACGTATAATTAAGAAGGTTACCTCGCATGCTTTTGCATTTCTTGTAAATCCAAGTAATCCAAGAAGTGAAGAGATTGATGGGAGACGGAGTTGCGGCCGTTCTGTGCATGCTACGAATAAGTTTCGCCAGGCCGTACTTCCATTCAATATCCGATTGTGCTTGAATCCGTTGATAAGTGTCAGACATCATGGCAATGAGTAAATTGATAAGCACAACCACAGACACCAACATGTAAACACCGAAAAATATTTTGAACAGAATCAACGTCCATCCTGGTTGACCAGTTTCTATTTTCATGTCAACTGTACTGGTCAACCCAAACAGAGCAAAGAACAACAACTCAATTGCATCCAGTGGAGTCACCAGTACTGAAAATAAAAACACACATTTCTTACAGTCAATTTACTTTCACATTTTAGAAAAAATAAGGCTACATTATGTATTATATAGCCTTAATAATATATATAGCAAACTTCGAAATGAAAAATATTGGGATATTTTTGCGAAATTATTTTAGAAACTGTAAAATATTTACCTCCTGAAGGGAGACCGTTGGTTAAGGTTGGTTTGATAGCGACACCCTCCGGTCTTTCAAAGACGGGAAGATTAAGTGAAGACATGACAAAGGAGAAGCCCAACATGAAGATGGCCAAGACGGCAAGAAATCTTGCAAGATCTTTCATGAGATTTCCGATGATGATTGCCCATGGGCCGAAGAGGTAGTGGAAAGACAAAAAGTCGAGGATTTGCACAGCAGCGAGAAGAACGGCGAGTCCAAACATTTGGTTACGAACATACAGGAGAGTGCCGTAGTCGTCTTTTTGGAGGAAGAAGCCGACGCAGTGAACCAGAACGGCAATAATACTGAATACAATCACGGTCACTTTGATCCAACCCAATCCGCCTTTGTCCGACGGGTTTGAAATTTCTGCGACGATGAGACCCAACATCCAGGCAAGGAACATCCACTCAAACCAATAGGGGAACAAATTATTCCTTATGGGCAGCACGTTGTGAACGGGCGTGACACAAATGAGACACAGAAGAATCATTAAGTGAATGTGGGAAGTGAGGTAGGACATGAACTTCACAATGGGAATTTTGTTGTAGATGTGACCCAGAGGAAGAGAAAATGCCACCCAAACGGGCGGAACGAATATAAAAGTGAAGAAGAGGAGGAGGAGTTTCCAATCTGCCCATGTCAAGTTCCCCACCCACAAATCTTGCAGGTAGCGTTGTACCACCGTGTGGGCTATCACTTCCTTCTGCTCGTTCTCAATCAACACGTCCAAGAACTCAGTGCCCTTCCGGTCCAACGCCTGAAGAATTTTACCCGGAGATTCTGCACCTGCTGCTAATGCTAATAATTCTGTTGCCATTTCTTCGCAATGTTTCGATGCGGCGATTAAGTCTTTAGCTCTCTCTTTTTCCTACACAAATCATAATTATAGTCAGTCGTCAAAAATACAACAATTGTTAAGAGTCACGCAAAAGTAAACATAAAAATTGTGAAACAGTGACACAACAATTATTACAAAAATTATTAAAAGAGCCACACAAAAATTATTACAAAAATTATTAAAAGAGTCACACACAAAAATATTACCTTGTAGGAAACCTGCACAAGAATATTGGATAATTTAGCAGCAACATCAACAGGAGCTGGAGAGGCGAGTACAAATTCGTTCAAAGGTTCATTGTCGCTGTTCTTCCCGCAGATTGTCAAGTTGTACACAAACTGAAATGTAAATAAAAAAATGAGTATGTCTATGCAAAGAGTGAAATACAGAAAAAATATTAAAAAAGACAGATGCATATAAGGAAAGATTACTTCAGGGTCTTCCATAAGTCCGTAAGTGTCGTGTTCCTTTTTCATTAAGTAGCCCAGCACTACGTTATGATTTTCGGCTGCTGCAAACCAAATGGGAGAATGACCCTTGGAAGTTTTAGCAAGGGGAGAAGCACCGCTCTCTGTAAGTAAGCGGACTACTTCTAAATGCCCGGCTTTTGCAGCGCAATGAAAAGGTGTCCACAATTCCGTGTCAATCGCATCGATTTCACCTCCTTGGCCAATAAGAACTTCACACATTTGCTTGTGACCGTTTATAGCTGCAATGTGCAAACTCGTCTTTCCACTCGCATCTTTACTCTCCAGCAATTCCGAAGATCTGCTCAGAAGAAGTCCCACCACCGACGTATGACCCCCACGGCAAGCCAAATGCAACGGATTGAAACCCTGTCACAATCAATTATACATTCAGTTCCAATTCGTTTTTCAAGTCAAAAAGTAAAACACAAGGACTACAATGCACAAAACACACTAGTCAATACTCTCTCGGAAATTCTGAAATGATTCTGCGTTAACACATCGAAAATATGAACTTCTATTTTGTGGCTTTGTATTTAAATATTTTTATAATTTTTAAGAGTTGTATTAGAATTACCAAATTGGCAGTGGGAGCATCAACTTGAACACCGGCAGAGTTAAGTAGAAGTCGCACGACATTTTCCTCTCCCGAGTAAGCTCCCATGTGCAATGGCGTCAGTCCAGATTCGGTGCCCAATTCTTTCACAAAACTAGCTGCCGCCGAAATTGGTGGTTCGGATGCGGTGGTTGCGGAGATGTATTGAAGTAAATCCCGAACAGTTTCTAGAATCAATCAGTAAACCAGAAAAATATTCAAAGTAAATAGTACGAGTAACAGAACAGTCAATAAATACTTTAATGCATCAAAGAAATGAAGTGTGTAAATAGAATTTGGGTGTTACCTTGTTGTCCATAGAAGGCAGCTATGTGCAATGCTGTGAGACCCAACTTTCGACTGCTGAGATTTATAGCTTTGTAAGCCCGAAGAGTGTCGATCACATTTGTATGACCGTTTTGAGCGGCCAAATGAACAGCTGCATATCCAGCCTAAAAATATTTATTATTCATCAAATGTAAAATTCTGTTTCTAGAAAACTGCAAGTGCATCCGTTAAATACCAAACTGTTACACAACCACGTGTGTGGTAAACAATCAATTATCTCTAACTATATAAACTTTCAGAGTAAAAGCCTGAATATAAAGAAATTTGCACTTGCACAAAATAAGCAAAATACTTACACGGTGCAGGTATTTTGCTTATTTTTGTGAATTTTTGATTGGAATGAATATTGAATAGGAATGAAATGGATTTGATGAAGGTTGAGAGTTACTTTGTTTTCGTCTGTGGCACTTGCCCCTGCTTCTAGAAGACATTTGACCAACTCAGCGTGACCTCCTTCAGCTGCTAATTGAAGTGCTGTGGCTTCCGTACTTCGGTTTCGTGCTGAGATTACACCCGCTCTGTCAAACTTCATCAGCTCTTCCAATACTGAAATCGAACCTTGCATCGCAGCCAAATGGGCACACGTACTTCCGTCCTACAAATCCAATTCAACAAAACACAAAAATCAATCAAAGCCCCAACTTCATTTTAGTCATTCTTGCTCACACCCCTGCTTTATATTATATCCATGTCAATTCCGGAAATATACAGTCATCAACGTGTCACTATTTACAAATTCCTAGTTCTATTATTCACAGAAAAGATTTTAAAATAAAACATTCACAAGAAAGATTTAAAAAGATGCAAGTAGAGATTTAAGTTTTACGTAGGCATAAATAAACGGTTGTGAATATTAAAAAATATTTAGATAAACAGATTAATTAATAAACAAAATTATTATTGTATATACAAAAGAATTAAAAAAGACTATGGGTTCATTGAGACACTTTTAGAGTGTAATTTATTTATATGGGTTTTTGACACAGAGCCACACTGAACTGGTCAAAATGATACAGACGAATTTAAAAGATGTGTAAAAGGGATACGGGATGATTTAATACAAAAGGCGAATAGAGAAATGTGATTTTTGATATTTTTGTTTGTCTGACCTTTGTTGCACTTGACACAAGAGAATTTTGGTGTTTGAGAAACAACTTAATAACTTCCGAGTGGTTATTTTCAGCAGCCATATGAATCGGTTTTTGGCCCTGCTCGTCTGTCGCGTCCGAATTGGCTCGAAGACCCATTAATAAGCGACACACTTCCAATTGCCCAGCCGAAGCCGCCATGTGCAACGGTGTTTGCTTTTTCTGTTCGTGCAAATATACACAAACATTAAACTCACTCATCCCAATCTTCTTAACATCATAAAGCCATTTTCTTAAAGGGGCCTTTTTGTATGTAATTGCTTCTAGTACAGCAGCTATAAGGACTATATTTTTTATCTCTATAACTAATTCAGTTAAATACAGATAGTATCAGTCATCAAAAAAAATGTCAACACACTCTGGTTTTTCAACCTTCTGTAACTCCAAATCTCAGAAAAGTTGTCTCTTGACATAAAATGAAACTTTAATGTAATACATTATTAACATTACAGGTATTCTGGAGCTTATATATTATTTGCAAAGAGGAAAGAAATAAAAATGAGAAATAAATGAATAAAAGAAGCTTACCAAAGTGCCGACGTCAACATATGCACCGTGTTCTTGGATGAGAAACAAGCACAATTTCGTGTAGCCTTTCATTGCAGCTAAATGTAAGGCCGTTAGCCCAACACGAGACTTGGCGTTAATGAACGCTTTGTGTTTCAACAGAATTCCGCATATTTCCTACAAACAATGTTTCTTAAATATACACACTCATAATATTTTGAAGACTATTTTGACTTACTTAATAATCTCGGAAATCATTTAACACACGAAGAATTTAAATAGTCAACTGATTTGATCTTTAACAGAATAATTAAGCTTACTTTGTATCCAGCTTCACCAGCTAAATGAAGACCAGATCGCCCCTCGAGATCAAAGACGTCTACTCGGGCATTATTTTCGAGAAGAGTCTTGACAACATCAACGTGGCCTTTGGCGCAAGCTGTGAGAAGGGGTGACCATCCTTTCGTTGACTGTTTGTTCAACGCCCGCTGACACTCCACCACCGACATTCGAGTCAACATTTCCACCAATATCAAATTGGTCCCTTCTCGAGCACAGTAATGAAACGGAGTCTCGTGCGTCTGTAAATATTCACAATCCAACATGTCCTTATCATCAACTCACAGGGGCGTATCTACGTATCGGCTCATTGTGCTTCAGCCTCCCCCCCCCCCAGATTCAGAAAAAAAGTGTTTTTTGGGCTTTCAGCCCTTCCCCATATGGCTCGAGCCTCCCCATTACAAAATCCTAGATACGCCCTTGTCAATAGCACACTATTTCACTACAATTTCAGCAATACGAGATTTCCATTTCATTTTTATTCCCAGTTGAAGGGACTGAAGGGTGATTCGCAAGGGATTCACAAATGGAGAAGTTAGAGGTTTCAGCGGGCCCTCGAAATGTTCCAAGCTTCCCGGGACCGGGGAAATATCCTTCCCTCTTCCCCGGAACAAATTTTCCCGATTTCCCGGGACCGCCGGCCCTATGAAGGGCTTCCCTCCCCGGGACCGTAGCTCCCGAGGTCCCGAACTTTTTCCGAAGCTTGGGAAGGGCTGGGAGGTCAAAAAAATTGCAGTCCTGTGTGTATTAATTTTTAATTGACATTTTTGTAATATAATCATTTTATCCAGAATCGGGGGGGGGGCGTAAGTTGGAAGATACACCCTTGCTGATCCGCTGCAGTAGATAATAAACAGAGAGCGTTATTAGAGTATTTGTGGAAGATGAAAGCGACTTACTTCTTTTGTTTGCAAGTTGACGGCAGCTCCTCCATCGAGCAACATCTTGGCAATCTCTTTGCCCGCATCAATCAGAGCTTTTGGTTTGGCTCCGCCTTTAGCTGCACTTTTGGATGGGGATTGATTGGAATCTTTGGACACGGAAATGGAAGTATTGGAGGCGGTGGAGTTCTGTGAGGAGACTGTTGGAGATGTAATTTGTACTTTCTTGGACAACCTGGATGCATAATGAAGGGCACTTTCCCCTTTGCTTGTCACCGCGTTGATGTACATCATCATTTCAACATCACCTCGGTCTTGCTTAATGCACTGCAACAACTCCTTCACTACACGAACGTGCCCGTGTTTACAAGCCAGATGCAAAGGAGTTTCCCCATCCTGAAGTCACAAACAAAATTATGTCTGTTGTAAATGAGGAATTCTGCAAATGTTTCTAAAACAGTATTCAGGAATGAGACAATGATCAACTTTATAACCTTCCTATTTCCCCCCTTTTTAACTAAATGTAAGTTTGATTCTCAATTTCCACAAAATATTTTTGTTTTTATTACACAAGTCTACAGCGCAAAGCACCCATAAACTTTATGCCGAATAAGGAAGTTGATTGATGAGGCTGTCTCTTTTGTGGTGTGATTTGTAAGGATGTTTTGAATTGTACCTTTGATTTCTGTGTGACTTCTGCACCGTCGTAGAGAATTAACTTGATGATGCGGAGTCTGCCGTGCCGTGAAGCAACGTGCAAAGGAGTCTCTCCGTTCTCCATCGTTATGTTGGGATCCGCTCCCGATTTCAGCAACATTTGCGCACACTTGTCCCCACCATCAACCCTCGCAGCGATATGAAGTGGAGTCTCCTTAGATTTCCCGCCTGACCAGTACAACAACAAAAAACATCCAATTTGACTTTAAATTAATTTACATCCCGCTATAGTAATTACCAAAAATCGGTTTTTATTTGAATTTTCATTATGTGCAAACAAGTGTAGTGGATATTTACACTTTTCCTCTATTTCATGAAACTTGAAAACTAATTGTACGTTTTGAAAGATTGACAATAAGTGAATGATTGACTGAAAATGGTGTAGGTACCTTTGATGTGAACTTGGGCGCCGTATCCTAAAAGTGTCTCAACGACGTTGGGTCTTTCGGACTCAACTGCAATGTGCAACGCTGTGTAATTATCCTTAAATAGTAAAAGTTGGACAAAACAAATTAAACTTTGATAAGTAAAAGTACTTAAAACATAGCTAAGTTAATGATAGCTTTGATAATGAATGGGCGATGATGTGGGTAGAAAGATGGACTCACATTGGTCACAGCGTCAACTTTCTCTCCTTTGTCCAGCAATTTGCTAATCATTTGTGCGTGTCCGTACCTTGCCGCTATGTGCAGACTTCGAGCTCCTCCCTGCAAATGTCAAAAAACATAAATATGTCAGAATAAACAATTATGCATTTTAACATCCCACATTTTATTCCACACTTGCATCTCTGTTTTAGAAAATGAATTATATAATCAAAATATGTCATGGGTAACCTACATAAATTACACTTGCAGAGATTCGTTAACACTTTAATTACACGAATCAAGTTGAATCGGATTATTTCAGTGATGGAATTGATATTGTGAGAGTGTGACCTGAATACTGACCTTGTTAGGCATTTGCAAAGGGACTCCTTTTTTAAAAAGAGCCATGGCAGTCTCCGGATGGCCATGGAGTGATGCAATGTGCATTAAGGTGCTTCCGTCTCTTGTTCTCTCAAATACCGAAACTTTGAACTTGTCCGCAAGTAGATCCACAACTGGTGTATTACCATACTGAGCCGCCAAATGAATTGGAGTTCGATCTACGTAAAACGCAAGTTTCAGTTTTTGCTCAAAATAATATTGAAAACCCTTTGTCATTTTATTATATAACCCTCATCCATCCAAAAAGATTCCAAAGATTCAAATAATGTAAAAGAATGTAAAATGCGAATGTTTGAATGGTAAAAGTTATTTGAAGAGTGTTCACCTTCTTTGTCTGCAATGTTAGGATTGGCTTTGCAGTGGTAGAAAAATTTCACTAGACTTTCATCGCCCTGAGCCGAAGCGATGTGCAAAGGAGTTTGATGCTCACCCTGCGAAATAAAAATAGTGCGGACAAATTATGCACGTCTGGAATTAGTGAAAGAAAAAAGAATTTGAAAATGAAAGGTAGACTTACATTTCTGGCATCTACATTGCAGCCTGAGTCGACAAATAAGCGTGCAATCTCCAGGTTCCTTTTCCTAACGGCCATGTGCAAAGCTGTGTCTTTGTAAGGACCACCATGAATTTTCATTTGTTCAGATCCTAAACTCGTCAGCAATTCTTGGCACGCTGCTCGTGAACCCGCATTTAAAGCCACGAACAGAGGAATATTCCCCTCCTGTTCAACCCAACACAAAATTAATCCTTCCGTAATCTTCACCACACAATTTCACAATATTTCTTCATTTCACATTAAATAAATACTGACTTCTGTATTTCTGTATTCCGGAACTGACTTCTACAGTGCAAGATGAGCTAATACTATCAACTATGGACGCATTCAAAAGTCTCAAGTGTAAGTAGATTAAACCTACTATTACTATGCTCAATGATTTCATCTCATATTATAACGGAATTGAAAAATAGGCGAAACGCAAGAATTCCTGAACTTTGCGGGTTGACTTACTTTGTCTTTTTGAATGATTGACTCCTTTGGGGCATACGTCATCAACGCCTTCAGAATAGACGCGCTGTTTCCGCTTGGTCGAGCACACGCCAAATGCAAACAGCTTTGCTTGTTTGGCTAAAACACAATCATCGCCTTTTTATTTTGTCTCATTTGGTTACGTTGGCCGTTACTTTTTGGCCTTATTCTATATGTACAGAAAAAGCGTTTCTGGTTTTTTATTCCTGCAAAAATTGCTCTGAGAAATAGGAAATAAGATTGAAATGAGTATTTTCAAATGATGTAAAATAAGAATGAAAATGGAGGAAGCTTACGTCGGTTAGAAGAGTAACGTCAGCGTTTTTGAGTACAAGAAAACGAATGGTCTCATCACGTGCATACAACGACGCAACGTGCAAAGGCGTCAGACTCTCCTGTCCAATCCAAAAAAGTCATAAACGAAAATTATTAATTGAATTTGGGCATAACACTTGTCCTGGTTGTCATTCTGATTCTAGCCTGTCATTTTCTACACTAACGATGGAGAAGCGCATCTATCAGAACGTATTTCCTGACTTCCGACTCAGAATTATATAGGTATATAAATAGACCTAATGCTAAGCATACGCATACGAATGAATTTAACCCATGCATTAATTATCAACACTTCATGTTAGCGATTTGTATGTTTGTCTGTGTGAGACACGCTTATATGTCACATCACATGCACATCTGCACGCATTAATACAGCTCACAACCACACTAAATTTTCTGTATAGAGTTTGTATTTCTTCCACAACAATAATTGTCTTCTAATCCAACACTTCCTTATATCCATCGTATCTTGCTTTATTTATCAATAAATAGTTTTATTTGAGACTGAAGAAGAATGTCCTTTGTTAGGCATTTTTACACCAGGAACCAGCTAGTTATTTGTGTTGTTCAGTTTTATTATTGGTTCACAATAGGAATGCAACCGCATGATCATGTCTTGTCTTATATTTTATTTCCATTTTTGAGACTCGCACTGAGTCACTGAGTGAGTTTAGCTAACTGTGTCCACATAAAATCAATCTGCAATTTTATGAGGTATAACTTCTACCTAATCACTCTACGTACTTCTACCGTATAAGTACGTAGAGTGACCTACTATTCTTGACCTGTGCATGTAATATAGTACAAGTGCATATGGGCTTTGCTTTGCTACCCCAATATTCAGTCAGGCTTTTTATACCATCTTTTCACTTAATGTGCACCAATCGATTTTCATAGCACACTTAGTTGATTGTCAATCTTTATCGAGTGGTAAACCAAAACAAGAGTAAAAAATATTTTCTATGTAATTCCATGTGCTCAGTTTAGGTATTTACTTGCAACAAAACAACTTTTGCAGTTGTGAATTATAAAATCATTCTGAGTGCCTATACAAACAAAATACTGGCGAAAATAGTGTCGCACTGAAACAGTGTATCTCTTTAATCATTTATTATATCTTAATTGCATGTCGCTTGTGCCTTGCCAACTTTTTTCATAATATAATGCAAACGGGGAGGCAAATACAGACAGTTTATTAAAACAGGAAAATAGTCAAAATGATGTTGATAGAAATGCCTGATTTGATTCTTTTTTCATTCGATACACTGTACAAGATGTGGGTCCAAAGTTTTAGCCAGGAGAATGAAATCTAAAGCTGGAGTTAATTGTAAAAAGATACGATTACAAATGGAGTCAAGGTCACAGATTTTTAAACTAGCTTTCGGGAGGAGGAGGACTGCTTCCACCTCCACAGAAGAGACTTGGCAAATACCAATTGGGTGCAAAATGAGATCTAATATTTCACAGCTTCTTTTATTAAACCTACTACTACAGAAGATGTCTCAAGTTTATATGCAGCGAGGTTTGTGTGCGAACAGTAAGACTAAAAGAATCGTGTAAACGTGTTTAAAAAACTACAATTGAAAGATGATGGAATAAAAGTAGAGACCTTATTTCTAAAGTTGACATCACACCCCAAATCAATCATTCTGTCCGATAGAGGCAACCGGTTGTCTTTTGCTGCGTACATCAGAGGAGTCCACCCTGTTTCCTTTGTAACCATGCAACAATCAACTTCCGTTTATTAGAAATATTCCAATCCTTCACTTCACATAACAGTAACCGGAGCATTCAAAGTTCTTTGTAAATGTACATACTCAATCAGTATTCTGTTGAATTCTATTCTATTTTATTATTACCTATATGATTGATTACGTAAATATTATTGAATATCATAATTTGGATGTACAAGTGAAAAATGTCCTACCGGATCAGAAAGGTCAGCAAAAGGTTTGGCGTTGTCTGTCTCGCCTAAAGCGATGGCTTTCTCAAAAGCTCGAATGAAGCTCTCCACTCCAGCCCAATCCCCCTTTTGGCACATTTGCAAAACTCTTTGGCAATTATACGCGTCCATGTCTTCAATTTCACCTTTTCGATCAGTTTCCTGTCCAGGAGTTCCGGAGGCAGGCTGTTGTCCTTTTCCAGGTGTTTTTTGAGCAACATTTTTATTCACCCCGGCTGCACCCGCCGCTGCTCCTCTCATTTCTTTCTTTCCAACTGCAGCAGCCTCTCCGCTATCCTTTGGCAACTTTTTTGGCGAAGTTCTTCTCAAATTCTTCGTTGGACTTTCTTTTCCGTTTCTACCACCAGCTTTAGCCGGATTCTCTTTAATTTTAAGTCTGGAAGACACGGCGTTTCCTTTGTACCCCCCTTTAGCAGGATCATTAGCAGCAAGGACGGCTGCGGCTGTTTTCTTCCCTGAAAATTCCACTTTCTTTGCCTTAGAAACATTTTTAGCATCCGCATTTGAAGCAGGAGTTCCTCCAGCTTCGGCTCCTCCACCGTCTGCATTACCATCCGGGGTTAGCTTCACTTCAGCATTTTTTGAAGGACTGCCTTTTGCTACAGGTGAGACTCCTCCCCTATTCGAAGGGCTACGGTTTGCAGGTGAGGCCCTGCCTCTATTTGAAGGATCCTTGCTTCTAGCAGCGCTTCCACTTCTTCCTCCACCCGCACTACGATCCCTATTACCCGCACTCCCGGCACTCCCCGCACTACTTGTGCTTTGACGCTGTAAACCACCCCCGCGCCCCACAACTCTCCCTCTTTGTGGCACTCGTAACTGAACAAGATCCGGGTTACTTGCCTCGGGCACATAAAACCCAGCTGCTTTTGCATCAATAAATTTTGGCGTAGAACTTGACTTCTTCCTTTCCAACTGCCCTGCACCATCCGAATGCAAGTCCTCCAGGGACTTTGTCTGAAGATCTTCGCCATCTGAACCTTGATTTGTCAACCTCCGGGTTTTCTTGACACGTGTACCTGGTGGAGCGTAAACATATGGTGCCGGTTGAATGAATTCCTTTGGAATTGACGCTAAGGGTGGAGGAACATTTTCATTGAAAAACACAGAGTCACTTATATCCGAAACATCTGAAGGAAATCCGGTTTGGGCTAAGTAAAAAGACTCAGGTACGGGGATTTTTGATTTGGGGGGATACGAACGAATTGTCATTGCGAAGGTTTTGTCTTCAGCGTGTATCCTACTTATAACAGAAATGTGGCCAACTCACTTTCAACTGCACACACAATTTCATTTCTCACACTCAAAATTCACCCTCGCCGCAAAAATTGGCAAAACAGACAAAGACAAAGAGAGATGCACACAAACACTGACAAAATCGCAGATGAAAACTGAAAGTATAACAACTTGAAATGATGAATAATTTTTCGACCACTGCCAATCATTTCCACAGTCCCTGTTATTAGCAGTTGTCTTTGTTTCTGTTGCTGTAGTTTAATTAAGGCCTCAACCAGCTCGGTCTTAATAAATGTACATGATTTCATTGCTGCTGCCATATGAGAATTGCTGTTCTCTCAGACAGACTCACAATCAGCACTTACTCGTATCTAAAGGAATAATGTTGGCTCACTAATGAAATGGTTTACGAAGAGAATGTCACACCAATTCTCCCACCCAACAAAACAAACGGGGATTTTGTATACATTACAATAGCCCTTCCATAAGATTACTTGTTTACTGCAAGTCATGAAATCAAGTCAAAGTTTTGAAAGGTAGGAAAGGTACATAGCCCAGGTTGGAGGTGGATGTATTCCACAGTACTTTTTATTTTGTATGGAACATGTGCACCGTGAAAACTGTTAGCTGTCTCAGTTTGTGACCTCCATTTACATTTGCAGTAGCTCTCTTCATCTTTTCCTCTGACGAAGAGAGCTGGACTTACTCACTTGCTTGCACCACTTTTGACCCAATTCTTTTCTTTTAATCAGGACTGTCCATTTTCTTTCAACACCCTACTTCTGGTTTTTACACAGGTGTATGTTAATATTTATGCGCCTAATAAAATAGCCTTGATACTACATATCTATGTGTATTTGCATTCACGTCACACACAAGTAAGAGAGTTGTGATCCAGTTCACGTTTACACGGTTCCATTCCAAAGGATTCATATCTCGTATAAAAGCCGGAAATTACTCACTTCTCACATAGCTAAATACTATGTCCATATAGTCGCACTGAAATGAACGAGACAGAACTATGTGGGTCCCCATACACTCTCAATAATTTTTTGTAGTTCTCTTCGTATTGTGTGACACAGAAGTGAAAGGGAAATGTGTTGATAGAAACGAAAATAAAGTTCATGTGCCATGTTAGATTGTGCAACACAATCTTAGTCCGAAATCAGATACAAAAATTGATTCCTTTTTCTGGTTTAAGTAGTATAGAAAATGGAAAGGGACACATCAACATGAATGAGATTACTCAAAGTGTCAATCATCTCCAAAATTACAAATTATTGTATTATGTGTGCATTGGGAATTTGTTCGGGTTTTATTAATTCATGATCTACTTATTGTTAGTGCGCCTAAAATAAAGCAACTCCCGCACATTATAATATTATATTATGCTAACTCAATTACAACATTTTAATCAATTAGTATTGCAAATAAAAACCACGTGTGTGTATTGTGATAATATGGGGTTGTACTTAAAATTAGTATAACACCACTCATTAGTATTTTATGCGTGTCAATTTCATTAATCATTAAATTACCAGATTAACATACCTAAATTAATTAAAAGTACCTATAAATAAAATACCCATTCGGGACAAGGGCGTATTCAGAAATTCGTGACGGTGATGGGCTCAAGTCGTCTGGAGGGGGAGGTTCGGTTGATACTGTGGAAATTATCTTTGAAGAGTAAAAGTATGAGAAGATTTAAATAATTCAATTTTTCACTTTTAAAGACAAATCATCAGAAAACTGAAACAACTGATGTTGTATTCTTCATAGAGAAAAATGTTAAAAGAATAAAGGAGTTGAAAATATCTACTTTTAAAAAAATATTTCGAGGTATTTCCACCAGCGAGAAAAAACATGTTAGAATTGTAAGATTGAAGTAATCGAGAAAATGTATCGTTTATAAAGAGCTGAAAACAGGAGATGAAAGTATGAAAGCAATTAACAGTAAATTATTTAGTAGTGCTAAAGTGAATTTTAGCTAAATCATTTGGGCAGCCTGTTTACTATTGCCCCAGGCAAAGCCTCGCCTCAGGCAGGCGAGTCGCCTGCCTCATCGGTGTCTAAGCCAGGATATTATGAGCGTTATTTACGTCTGATTTACGCCAGGCACATTATATATAGTTCAAAAAGTACTAACAATAAGATAATTTCCTGTTTACTATATAATTTTAATTGCTGATTTATGTTTTCATTAAAATGTGCATGATTAACGATCTAATATTTCCTACGTATTGTTCAAATGTACAATGCAGTCAATTTGGGTCAATTTCGTGTTATGGCTTTCATAACAATACCAAAGGGCACAAATAAAACATTTTTTCTCCGTTAGCGACTAAAATAAACTTTGCTCATCGCACCCATCTTTCTTTAGCTTCATGTATACCTCATTTTTAATTTTTTTTAATAATTGTACTATTGATAGCATAGGAAATTGTGACAAAAAGAGTGGAAAAAGAATACAGAATATAATTGCACTCACTACTGTAGCATCATATATTCATCCGTAACATGTTTCATGCTGATTTTCCTAAATGTTTCACTCTAACATTTCTTTCTCTTTCGTTTTTAACAACCGGCAACTCTTTCAAGTTAACAGGCCTTCAAGGTATGTCTATGCAGGATATTATGACTATGAGTATACGTCTATATGCTAAACCGTTATTTGATGGGTTTCGTAAACATTTGGTCACAATATAGAGAATGCAATATGTACAGTACACACACAAGCAAATTTTCAAAAACAACCGTATACGAGTATGTAACTTATTTGGTCAACAAAAAACTGTGACTCAGGAGATATTAAATTTCGTTTTTAATTTTGTATACAGGTGTTACATTATTCTTGTACCTTGTTGTATGGTAGTGTCTTTATAATACGGTAATGCAAGTAATACTGATATACAACCACTGTCTTCCGCAAGTTAAGTGTTTCAAGATTTGAATGTTGTGTGTTCATATTACAGTCGCATTTTATTTTGTAGTTATTGGTGGTAAATTTATACAGGTTATCAAGATGTATAAAAACTGTTATTTTTTAGACATGTGTGTAAAAAATAAGTTTCTATGACATCTTGCAGGTTATGTTATGTTACTACAGAGACAGCAATGTATAATGATCTAATGACTCCCATGTATTAATGCAAATTCTGGTTTTCTTAGTAATTG
>JABASD010002595.1:0-25444 GCA_019776165.1 Pogonognathellus flavescens
CTGGTTCCATTTCTAATTGTCGCAATATTCCTAATGTGTTACAACTACTTACAATTATGTAATGTGGAATATGTTAGGCAGCACGCTGACAGAGTATTTTTCTTGACCAATTTTGCGCAGAAGTTTGTATATGACTTCATATTTTAGATGTATTTAAGAGTAGACAATAAATTCCAATTTTATAATGAGCAGGACAGAAGGAATGAAAATATTTGTCTATAGTTTAAGATATGGTACAGGCTACAAGTATAGAATGTATACCTACAATTCATAGACATAAACGTGTAATGATTAGAATCAAGAAAAAACTGATTCCATGCATAATACTTGACATATCCGTATTCACAGCTGGTTCTTGATTTTTTATTGAAACATTTACATTATCATTAGCAATCATTATTATAATGGGATAGCTACAATTTGTAGTTTTACTTCTCAATCTCCACATCCATCTACTCACTTCCTATTTGCAGGTTTTTTGGGGAGAATTATTATAATTTACGTTCACAGGCTGTACAAGACATTTTACCACATTTTACACGTACATTTCTTGTAATTCTCCATCGCTTTGAGTACTACAAGGTTTTGTTCACTTAAAATTATAGCACTTGGCTAGAGCTATTTTTGTGAGCTGAGAGTGAGACTTGCATCGTTCCACAAATAATAATCTTATTTTAATATGGCATACCTAAAGGTAAAAAAATTGGAAAAACTTGAAACAGTATTACCAATCAGACTATCAGGCTAAGGAGTTAAGTAAAAATACACCGAGGAACACATCATTAACTACTTTACAACAAATCCATTACTTAAAGTGGAAGATATTTGAAATCATTGAATTAATAAGTAGTCACCTTCAAGCCTTTGTTCTTTCTTTACCATTGTGAAGTATTTAACTCATTCCACATCAGAATAATATCTTCTTTTTCCATTCTGGTTAAATATAAATACTTAAGGTTATCTTACTGGATATCCAATGGGTTATTTATTTACAACATAAGGCTTGAATCGAAACTGTAATCATTTTATCAATTAGCAAGATTCGTTCTGAGACTTGACTATTACACAGAATATGCTCAGATAGATGAACAGATTGGAGGCAGAATGCGTTCGCAAGCAAGAAATATGTTTCAACCAGTAAGAATGCTCCACATTATAAGAAATTGACGAAATTTGACAGATCTCCAAGATATTATTGCTAATTAAAAATGTATTTTAACTGTCTTGTTCATAAAATGTGCAATTTAATTAAACCACAACATACATAACTGTGTTAAAATAGGAAATGCTCATAAAATTCTTGATGCAATCTTAGAAGATTGAAATTCAAAAATAAATGTGTAAAAATCACATCCTATTTAAAACCTTGAGTCAACATAAATGCAGCACACCATAATATATATTAAGAATGACGAATGTGCCTTTTCTAACACAAAAACAAAGGAAGTTGCAGAAATCCGTCTACGATTTCATTTAGTACATTGCACTCACTCAGCTTAAGAAATGCAAAGATTTACTCACAAGAAGGTTTAAGTAAGGTGATATACCTAGCTATGAATTTATGCCAAAGCAAAATATGTGTGGACTGCCAAGTCTGGAGATGTAAAATATATGTACTACACCTATTATTGTTAGTACACACAATATTATGAAAATATAATATAAAGACATAGTTTAGAATAGAACTAACTACTAACTACAAGATCCACTCTTTCATACTTATAGCCAGTGTTAGGTTTCTTCCACAAACAAACAAAAACACAAATACCTACATGAACTTAATGTGGTGCTTATTTATAACTGTGTTAAAAAGGAACGTTGACGCGAGGTTAAAGAGCGTTTTTATACACACACTCATTTGATTTCCCACTAAAGATGTTTACAACTTAAGTATCATTCTATTCTACAACATAAATTATTATCTGTATAATACTTGTTATAGCAAGGTTCACATATTTTTATTAGATTATTAATATCATCCATTCTATCTACGATCTATACCTATCTTCTTTGTTCCTTTTTTATATGTGATTTGCATTATACAACTTATACACAAATTGTATTGTATAATATTAAACTAAGATTATTTTTTTGCAAACCCGACAGTTAAATTGTCCCGTTTTCCTGGGCAGAGTAGGTTTAGGTTTGTAAATAAATTCGATGAAGCTCAGCAATGCAATATAAGATCATATTGATATAAAAAGTGATAAGAAACCTTCAAGTGATAATTTTAAGGTTTAAGCAGAACTATTCTCATATGACTCATTATTGTTTACCATGAATGTCGCAACCAATTGCAGTGTGACTAACTATGGTCAGCCTTATTCTGTTTTAATCGTAATAAACTATGACTATGACCTCGTGTAATATGGTTTGCACATAACTCTCTCATTTTTATATCATTTGGTACAAGTATCTGCATTAATTAGTACTAAAATATGTTTGAAATTGTAAAGTTGTAATCATATTAATTAAGTATCAATGTTATGTGTACATTTTTTTCTCACAAAAGCAACAAGTTAGATTACCACTACACACCTTCACAGCATAATGCACTGTGCATATATACACTATTAAACAGATACCAGAATTTTCAATCTAGGTATGTTTCTTAATGAATCTCATATAAATTTTCATATTCCCATATTCCATTGTCGTGTATTAAGTACTCGTATAGGTTGAATACAAGTGACACCTTGCAAGTTGTAAGATAAAGGTACGTTAAGGTCTCTTTCTCAATGGAAGGTGTTTGTCTGCAAAAAG
Organism: Pogonognathellus flavescens; assembly: GCA_019776165.1. Classification (NCBI taxonomy): domain Eukaryota; kingdom Metazoa; phylum Arthropoda; class Collembola; order Entomobryomorpha; family Tomoceridae; genus Pogonognathellus; species Pogonognathellus flavescens. Next base: position 2,764 of record JABASD010002595.1, read on the forward strand.
ATGCGTTTGCATTACATACAACTTATACGATATTTGTTGTTTCTCATGTTGACATGCTACTGTTCTTTTAACTGTGATTTTACATTTTTGAAAATTACGAGTCGTTATAGATGCAACTCCTTTTGCTACTCAACCGGTTTAAATGGTATATATTTCATGGGCATTTGGTTAAGTAACAAACACTCTGATTGATAAGAGTGAATTTTATATACAAGTCAACAACGTAAACAAAGTCGACGTAAACAAAATTCTCGATGTTCACACATTGCTGATATGGAGAGCCCTAAGAAAATTACACATGACATTATAAGACTCAAACAACAACACAATTAGGTACCGGTACCGTTTTATTATTACTACTATTAACTTATTAACTGTGGTCACAGCTGCAGTAATGAAAGGTGGTCACGATACAATAATATATTAAAACGTTACAGCAACTATAGCAGGTCAAACTCCATACCTATACGCAAACCACAGTTTAGTACATGTAAAGCCTTACAGTGTCATAGAACACAATAAATCCGCATTCCATAATGAACTTGAATGAATTGGCATTATAGGGATTAATTGTGACTTACAATTTGAACTATTAATACAGTAGGTATATAATAGTGCAGTAAATAATCTAAAAAATTCACAATTAAATTAAAGTACATATGTATCACCTGTTTAAGTGAATCAATTTTTTTAATACATTATACACGCACTTACATTGAAAGTTTTGACTCGATCACCTTTTACCGTTTTACATGTTTAATGATGCAATCTTACTAAGGTAGACCTAAAAGCTACCAAGTTGAAGCTGCTACAAGATTCAGCCCTAGAGACAATCGCAAAAGTGGTGATATACAAAACACTTTATATCTCAATTTAACAGACGTTCGTCTTTGATTCTATTTTGCCAACAAATGACTATTTCATATATTACAGATGATGAATTGTTCCAAGCTACCATTTACAGTTTATTAACAATATTTACAATATAGATTCGTAGCATACCTTTCCTAATTGTGATTGCGACTCCACTACGAGAGCCGTTTATTCAGCATTCAGCGTAATTGGAAAAGTAAATAGTTTTAGTAAGGTGGACTGATTTGAGAAATGAAAATTGCTTTGTATAAAAGTTGACAACGACACGACCTTGTAGGAAAAGAAGCTATTTAGACCGGTGTTATGTGTATAAAGCACTTTTGGGTTATGAGTTACGTGTTAGAAGTGGTTGCTTATTTATTGACGCAAGTGTGCAAGGGGCAAAACACGTGCACACAGTCAAGGGTTATAGTTATGTACTGCTTGATAATGAAATTGCATCTTTTTCTCTGCTGAAAGAACAATTCACGTAATTTAATTTAGCATGAGACGTATACGAAGTGATAGACACTAACTAAAAGGTTGCTAAATCCTCACAAGCAACATATCAGCAATTATTACATTTATGTTCATAAAAGCGTTAAACTTACTGAGATTAAATGCCTAAGAAGAAACTGGGTCTGTTTAAGCACATAACGTACCTTAAGAATACTGTTGTGTTTATGTTTCGTATACAAATAATGTAAGCACGTAATGTTATTGTCTGTTAACTGCTGCATATAGTGAAATTATTTTACGTAGGTACCAATACGCTTAATAAAGACATACGTTCACTGTTTACAATAACATTACGTTGATAATGTACCCGAGCACTAGCATTTGATTTTATATCTCGTAAAGTTATTTTATTTTATTTCCATGTACATCTTGCAATTCTTACGTCACATTCATGTCTGTTATCACATCTGTATCTATACAGCGCTTCGCGTGACTTTTACAATCTGTTGCAAATAATTCTCAAGAAGATTTTGCGCTATTCGCCCAAATGCGCAATTTATTACACAGATAACAAAAACAGGTACCTATCTATAAGACATTCGATCATATCTTTGTGCTTGACATCAGACTGATCAGACTCTTACTAGGTATTATCAGACTCATTATAACATACCGTTTCTTAAAAGTGATGGTAATTTGCATGTAAATGTGATATACCTATTAAGTATATAGGTACAACTTATTTCCTAACATTTTATTCTTCCGCTGATCCAATCAGCCAGAAATTCCGCCTATCACGTCTCCAATTATGCAACATTTTTACAGGTGTAGTGGATTTATTAAGTACAAGAAAGACATTAGTACAAAACCAAAACACAATTACATTACCTATAATATTATCCGTATTGATCGTTTAAGATGCATTATAAGAGCAGAGTATATAAGGTAAACTAAATCCTTCGTAACATGAACAGGTTACGAAGGCATCAAATATGACGCCAAGCATTGAAGAGGAAGTTGCGTCGAAAGGAATAATAGTTCCATTACAGATTACACTATTGTAGTACAAGTACATATACAAGTACATATACAATAAACACACATAATTCAGTATACCTATTACAAGCCTATTCCTGTTGGAGTCCACACAACGAAACATTGAGATTGAGTTGCAGAACAATTAGCATTAGGCAAACTGTACATAGTCAAAAGTGCATAAAGAACATTTGCAATGCAACTCAGCAACCACATCCAATCTGCAGATGTATTGGTTATGCTCGCAGTACTTATATCCTTACTAAACCAAATTGCCTTAGGAAAATGTATTAAAGCAATGTGGTTTTACTACAAGAAGTGTATACGCCTGCACTCAAGCCAAAGCCACACCAATAAACGATGATATTATTCTGGTCTGTTATGAAGTGTTGTGTGAGTCTTGTGTTGTGTGGTAGGAGCCACAGCCAACTTACTCTAACTGTAATTCTTTTTTATGTTTTACACTTACCGTCAAGTTTGTATGCAACGTATGGTATCTTGGTATGTGTATATATATGTAGTGTCTATGTGTGTATTTGTTTGTTCAAAACAAAGCCCTATATTTTGTGGGACTGCCTGGGTGCGAGTAAAGACACATCATATCTCTGAATATCTTTAGTCATTCAGTATCTCTTTAAGGATCACTCATACCAGTATTATTAGCAAACCAGAGCAGAGCAAAACACATTAACCAAATATCAGGGAGTAAATATTTGGCATTATTCTTTCACACACGTATAACGAGGCAAAATTTCTTGTCTCACATTGAATTCCATATACATCGCAAAAGTATTAGCGTGTGTGTATCGTCAATTACTATCTGTATACAGGATTTTCATCCAGATACATATACACAGGTAGTTTGGTTTTAAATGTAGGGTGATACACATTCCATACACGAAGTAGTTTGAACTGGATACAGTTTATACGCAGAAATGCACATTTATGTAGCATAGTTGGCTAATATACAAATAAGGGAATAATTATTGACGATAAAGTCTCAGGGATATATAAGCAGAGTGTTTGTATATGAATTGTGTTATTTGATGAACTTCTTGGCTGCTCTAAGACAAATTCAAGTTACTTTGCCTATTAGAAGTCAGTAAGGACAGTAATGAGGAGCAGAAGTATGTAAAAGGGAAAGTGCAGACGACTGTGAAAATTTCCCCTCGATTTCAGTTGTTCTCATTTTGCTGTGGCACAAAACAGTTGTCCTCAACCATCGAGATCGTCATATGAAAACAACAGCACGAGAGTGACCGACTATAAGAAACGCTGAGTGAGACTGTTAATATCTGTGTATGTTGCTGCGGTGGACAGTCTTCTGATTTATCGCATGTGTCTTTCTATCTGTGTCACTGTTGTGGTCCACTAGAAGCATTTGGGTCATTGTAGTGGGAAATTGTTGTGTTTTTTGTTGCTTCTGTTTATATAGCACGAACAACTGTCTAAAAATGGAATTCATGTGACATAAGGAATTGTTCGAAGTGGAAGTGTTCATCAGATAGTGGCAATATTTCGTGCATGCAAATCTTGTCGTATCTCACTGCGTGTAGCAGATACATCCGAGATAAACAGTAGAGACAGTAACTCTGTACAGGTTATCTGTTTATATTACAATTTCGTAATTTTATTTGAGATTTGTTGACGTGCAGTCAGAAAATGCCGGAAAAACAAGTTGGCAAGTTATTTTGCTCTACGGAAGAGTTGGAGTCTGAAGAAGCACTTGTAAATGGTAATTCATCTTCATACTTTTATAAGCAGATTAAATATTTCACTCGATAAATTTTGCATACTCACTATGTTTAATACATACGTAACGCTTTTATTTTACGTACCTACCTACTTAATTTTGGTTTTACATGCTTATGAAGTTTACATTGTGCGTATTTTCAGGAAAACTGCCTGAGTGGGTTCAGGGCAGTTTTATCCGAGTGGGGCCTGGAAAATTCGACTTGGATAATAATTTCACCATGAATCATTTCATGGATGGATATGCGATTCTTTCGAAATTTTGCATCCGCGGGGATTGCATCACTTATCAGAAGAAATTTGTGCAATCGGATGCTTATAAAAAGGCGATGATTGTGAAAAAACCAGTTGTTCCTGAATTTGGAACCAGAGCCTATCCAGATCCAACTAAGAATTTTTTCTCCAGATTTATGTCATCTCTGGTACGAAAGGAAAATGTTATACATGTGCATGCTCTTGAAATTAGCTAGAAGTTGAGGCAATGTGATACTATCATGCATTATTTCATTCATTCTTAGTTTCCATCGGAATTGTCGGACAATGACCAATTGGCTATATTTAAGCTAGGAAATAAAATATTTGCTTCAAGCGAAACGGCCGTCTTTCGAGAGTTTAATCCAATCAGTCTGGACTCAAAAGATAAATACGACTCGAATAAATACTTAGGATTGAATATTTGCACTGCTCATCCTCTCACTGATGAAGCAACGGGAATTACTTATAACTTAGGGTCCACTCTCTTGACTGGCTTTAAATATCACATCGTCAAAATACCTCCTGCAGAAAAACCAAGTACCAGTGCTAAAGAGCAATTGAAAAACTCAAAAACTCTTTGCACCATTTCCAGTCGGGCTACAGGATGTCTCAGCTACATGCACGTAAGTTCTTAAGAGTTCATTTGAGAGGAGCTTGCAATTAGTGCACATGTAACGTTTAGTATTTATATACAGTTTGGTTTGTCCATTGCCCGTAATGTTTGTCTACATTTGCACAAGTTTAGATAGTTTGTTATTTTGATTGTCATTGTGTAATCATACACAACGCAACAAACATAAATAATTTTTAAACAATATTTTGTTTGTAGCCTGATGATGCTTATGCGAAACTAGTCGCTTCATTAAAATATGATTTTGAGTTTGAAGTTTGCATTGTCCTTGGGTTGGAGCTGTGATTTTCGCTTATTGTCTATTGCTTGCATACTTTACTGGTGAAATCAATTAATACTAATCATACGTAAAAACAAATAATTTTTTAAACAGTATTTTGTTTGCAGCCTTGATGATGCTTATATGCACAACTAGTCGCTTCGTTGAAGTATGATTTTTCATTCGAAGTAATTTCGGATTGCCCTTGGGTTAGAGCTTTTATTTTCGTTTAACTGCCTATTGCTTGCCTACTTTTACTGGTGAAATCAATTAATACAAGATTAATAATTTGTCATGGTGTGTACATGGTCTGATGGGCTTTAGTTTTAGTTCAAGTTCAACTCTTTCTTGAATGACATAAATTTAAATAAGAAACTTGTCCAAGATTCTTGCCTCTCGCTGCCAAATTCACACTCCATTATTCACACAAAGATTTAAAGGTTTTAGACATTCAATAAAAGTTTGCATTTGATTTTTCAAACAGACAAACTATAGAATCTGTAACCTGAACTTATTATATCCGTTAATCAAATAACAGTTTTAAAGCAAAAATACTTTGTGGAATATAATATTAGTATTTTAGTACCTATACTATTTCTACAATAATAGCATATTATAGGCATCTGTATTAGTTTGAGTAAAACTTATTCTTATTAACTATGAATATTGAAACAGAGCTTTGGAATGACGAAGAACTACATAGTGATTGTTGAGCAGCCGTACATGATGAACATAACGAAAGCGATGGGTTCCATTCTGAAGGGACAATCGTCTCCTAAAGAGTGGTTGGAATGGCGTCCTGAACTCAAGAATCGGTTTTACGTGATTGAAAAATCTACTGGAAAATTAGTGCGAACGGAAATTAATTTCATGTCTGCGGATCCATTCTTTTTCCTTCATTTCGTGAATTGCTGGGAAGAAGACTACAACTACGACAACAAACAGCTCGTTGTGGACATTGTGGCTTACGATAATCCTTCGATTATAGAAAATATGCAACTGTCTCAACTCAGAGCAGGATCCTTCACCGCTGATCAACCTTGTGCCCAACGCTTCGTAGTCCCCCTTCTAGTCAGTCAAAATGACCATAACGAATTTTATTGGCCACCAGAGAATATCAATCTAGTCGAGTGTGTCAAGAGTACTGCTACTGCCATAAGAAAAGGAAATCAAATTATTCTTACTCCAGAAATTCTAACTGAAAAAGGATTTGAGTTCCCCCAAATTAACACTCAATATTGTGGAAAGAAGCAAAGTTTCTTTTGGGCCACCGGAGGTTGTGCTCCAGGACATTTTGAAAACTCCATTTGTAAAGTGGACACCAGGAAAAAGGAAGTTGTTCTTTGGAGAGAGAGTTCATTTTACTTTCCTGGTGAGCCCATGTTTATTCCGAACCCTAATGCTCAATCTGAAGACGATGGCGTGATTGTCACTGCTGTAACCAATACAGAAGATCGCTGCAACGACTTTGTTATATTTCTGGATGCTAAAACCATGGCGGAATTAGGCAGAGCTCAATTCAGAGCTCACATTCCCCAAGCTTGCCATGGAATTTTCTTAAAAGATATAATTTCCTAAATAAATTATTTGTTTGTAGTAAAATTACTTTCATGTAGCCAGCAAAACGTATACGTAGAATCTAAAGTAAGGCGTGATATAATAATAATACTGTCTTGCGATATAGATTAATGATGATCAAATATATATGTTAATACTATAAGTGCAGAGCTACTAATGCTTTAGTGTACTATTATAAACCATATAGTCAAAAATTGTTTCTTTTGTCAATCAGTAGAACTGAAAAATACTGTCAGAATATCTACTGTATAATATTTATAAGGTCAATTAAGGTGTGGAATTTTGTATCACATAAATCATTACTACCTTTTATATTATTATGATTACTCCCAGCAGGTAGCTTTTGTATAAAGACAATCTTATGGTACCTATATAAAATATTTGTACTATATACAACAAAAGTAAAGAAACGATCATATTTAAAACAATTTTATATTTATTTTATAATCCTATGAAATCAAGTCAAAATAAACGTGTTTAATTATAACAAAAACGTCTCTAATGAAGTGTCATTATACTTCTTCCATAAAAGTAAATAAAGTAACACAGATTAAATGAGTTAAATAATGTGCACATGAGCCAGGTGAAGGTTTAGGAAAACCTGTGGTTTTTCATAAACTATAAATATTTTCAAAAACACACTTTTATATGAATGCCTTCGCAATTTGAAATCTTTGATTACGGAAAATAGGATGAAGATTGTAGGAGTAGGAACGAATTGATGAAATATCAAAATGTATTTTAGTCCAAGAATTTCATCGTTGGAAGACAAATTCGTTCAACTTTTAGTTCACGGAGAGAATACAGATACACACTGCATGACTACTATTACCTACATGTACGTAGTAAGCATTCTGACTTGTCCAATTGGCACTGATTAAGTGAAAAAATATTGATAGCTAAAAAATTATACTATAAAGTGTCTTTTCATGCTTCAAAATGCTTCCAAGAAATCATGCGAAAGGTCCACGCTTTTTGAAACTGACTCCTTACTGGAAATGTCATCAGTTTCATTCTGCGAGCACTTTACCTTTTTTACATCCGTTGATTTTGACATGATATATTAATGTTTTGTTTACAAAACAAATGGCAGATCTACATAGCGCTCTTAAACATTGTTTCCTCAATTTTCATTGAAAATGCAAGGTAGTTTTTTACAATTTGGCAATGACAAGAGTCAGCGACTATGAAGAGTGCGAAACAACGTTACACTTTGATTGAGTTGCGAATTATGAGGATATATAAAACTGTATACCTAAACATAGTTTTAAGAGCACTTAACTCGATGTGCTTATGTTTCTGTTGAATGTAATGTATGTGAACATACTTTTGTAAGCATTACGCTTTGTAACTCATTATAAGTGGAGGGTGGAGAAGTATTTGTATGAGTAGGTGTAATTGTTTAAGTTGTTGTAGTACATGGAAGCAGATTTATATACCTAAGTCATAGTCATACCAGAGATGAGGCTACTCAAGCACGTGTTCTTTTCGATTTACCCTTCTACTAAGGTCGCCAATCGTTTCGCATATCATTTTAATTATTGTTCGCACACTTGAATGTTTCGATAGCATTCAGATAATCATTCGCAGATGTTAAAGGCAGAGGTTGTCTACTATGTGTCAGCATACTTCTCATTCTCAGACAGTCGAAGTCATAGTAATATTACAATTACATGAACATGAACATAAGTAACTACAATAAGAAGAACAATAATTTATATGCTCAACTCTGTGCGACCACCTAAACACGTTCAAATTTTCAGACACCCAGCAGAACAATATCTTACCATATAAATAGCAACTCCCTGCTTTGTTTCGCATAATCTGTCTGGTGTCTACTAGGTATACTAGGTATATAAGTAAGTATTTTGCAACAATGCACAATCAAAGGCTAAAATTACTTGTATGAATGCGTACAAATTAGTTTGGACTACAAAATGGAAAATTACTTCCTATACGGTCGGGAAATTATTATTTGTCTGTAGTTGGACATAATCTATAACTAAATATTACTAAAATGCATAATCTTGTTTTAAAAAACCAAAAACATATCAATATCACAAGCAACACATAATTTTTAAGCAAACTTAATTTTATCATATTAAGAAAAGAAACGAAATGCAGTGATTACGGTAGCGTCAAAATACCAATAACTTAATTATGAAGTGAAATAATATTGCTTACTGTGAAGATATTTGTAGGTTTGTATTCATTCATTGTAGATGTCAAAGAGTTGTAATTAAGATTTTATTCAAAACACAATTCGCAATTAGGTTCCTGTTTAATTTGGTTACAGCAAACCTCTCATCACCCCAAATTATTGCGAATGAACTGTTGTACCGATAGTGAGATGAGATAGTACAAAACAAACCTGTATGTATGTGTTATACCATGCATTCAAATTTTAACACAACTTAAGACACTATCGCTATACCTCCAAGTCCATCATGCACATATCAAGATAAATATATGCTATTTGCAATTAACAGTTTAGTTTATGACCTGCATAAAACTGAAACGTATATTATATGTAGTAGGTATATATATAGAGACGATATAACATCATTACAAAGTATATTTCCTGTATTTCAGGCATTACTATATCAATATCACAATAATTTACAACCGTTATATTGGCAATCATATAAGCAGATATATTATACGGTTAGATATAAGTAAGTGCTTCAAGTTAATACCAAGTGAGACGAGAAGAGCAAAGTAGGACTAACTACTTCTGTATTCAGTCGATTGGCACGAGAGACATAATTATGAATATCTAAATGAAAGGGTAAACAAATCTGATCTCAAAATATTAAGATGACAGAAATATTCCGTGGAGTGCCTGAGGAATATGAGCTTTGAATTTGGCTCTACCTAATTCTTTTAAAGTTTTTGCATCCAAGAAAACAACAAAGTCATCGTATTCTTTACGGGCATCTGTCACAGCAGAAATAAGCACACCGTCGTCTTCACTATTTGCATTGGGATTCGGAACAAACATTGCTTCACCAGGAAAACAATATTCGTTTTCTTTCCACAAGATCGTTTCTTTCTTTTTCAGATCAACTTTGCAAATGGAATTGGAGAAATTCGTTTGACTCCAGTTTCCTACTGCGTAAAAGAAAGAGTATTTCTGCCCTAGGAATTTCTTATTGAATGTGGGCATTTCCAGTCCTTTGTCTGTCAATATCTCCGGAGTTAAAATAATCGTGCTGCCCTTCCTAACTGCAGTCGCTGTAGACTTCATTTCTACAAGATCCACATTTTCTGGAATGTTTTTTGGGTCGACAAGGGGAATGACATATCGGTGTGCGCAACCTTGAGTTTCCTGAGACAGATCACCTTTCCGAATCTTCGAAATGTACAAAGAATCGAGTACACTCGCGTTTGAATATGAAGTAAGATCAATGACAATCTGCAATAATAGAAAATACTAAGAATAAAATACCATATCAAATAAAAAATTTCGAGTGCAATGAATACCATTGTTGTTATATTTCATGTAATTTACCTGATCATTTTCTTCGTAAGCGTTAATAATATGAAGGAAAAAGAACGGATCTTTGGAGACGAACTCGGTCTTCACAAGTTTCCCAGTTTCCTTTTCAATGATAAAGAATCTATTCTTAAGCTCCGGGCGCCACTCCAGCCATTCCTTAAAACATGGCCCTTTTAAATAAGTCTTAGCTGCCAACGCAATATTCATCACAAAAGGCTGCTCAATGAAGATCATATAAGATTTCGTCATTGCAAAACTATCTGCAAATTTAAAATAAATTTTATGCTTAAGCTTTGCAATTTTCTATGACACGAACATTTTTCGAATAATGGATATCTAATATTCAACTTACGATTATAACTCATGAGTCCAGTCCAACTTGATGGGATGGAGCAAAGAATCTTCGACTTTTTGAAAATGTCTTTGGAAGATTGATTACTTGCTGGAGCAGGGATCTTGATGATATTGTATTTCAAACCGGTAAGAACAGTACTTCCGATATTGTACATTATTCCTGTTTTTTCATCGGTAAGAGGATGAGCTCCTGCAATATTTGTTCCGAAACATTTGTTTGTGTCAAATTTCTCTCCTGTGCACAAAGTGCAAGCGTTCACTTTCCGAAAGAATGAAGTCTCAGATGTTGCAAACAAATCCGATCCCATTTGGAATAGGGAAGCCACAGGGTTATCCGAAAGTTCAATGGGCATCACAGCTGAAATAATCCGGGAGAATAAACTTTTGTTTGGGTCTGGGAAGGCTTTTGTTCCAAATTCAGTAATCATAGGCTTCTGTGCAGAACATGCCCGTTTGTATGCGTCTGAGTTTATATATTTCTTTTCATATTTCACTGTGTCATTGTCGCCAATGGAAAATGATGTAAGAATTGCATAGCCATCCAGCAAATGAGACATAACAAAGTTTTGGTCAAAGTCGAATTTCCCAGGGCCCGTGCGTAAAAAAGTTCCTCTGAGCCAAGATGGCACGTTTCCTGAACACAAAATTAAAATTATTAGTAAAATAATTTAACACCACATAGGAACCAAAAACCGGTAATTATTCCTTACCATTTACGTGCGCGATTTCAGGTTGAGACAACTCTTCCGTAGTTCTCACAAGTTTATCCACAAGTAACTCAGGCATGATTTTAGCAATATATTATTGATTTTCAATGTCAACTATATTTCGAACTCGGTGAATGGAAAATAAATACCACGTAACGTGTAAAGCGAGAAAACAAGTGAATTTTTGCCAGCTAAGCAGCTCAGGCTAGAGTTGAGACAAGGTTGACAAGGACACGTGAAACTAATGCAGGAAGTAAGTACTCGCTAATCTCTAATCTCTTCTTCATGTAATGCGGTCACAAATATTCTGTAATTCTGACAAATCTTTAGAAAGCTATAGATTCATAAAGACTTTAATACCTTCCCCTATGGTGCTGGTTGTTGGACTGTTAGTGTGGAGGCCGGAGATTAGGCTTATATAGCACTGGCCATCGAGACACAAAAACATCACTACCGTCACACAAAATCCCCACTCATCTTCTTACAAGCTTATTTCATTTATTTAGTAATAACTCTTCACACGTAAAACCAGCATCTTCTCAATGTGAGTGAGTGCGTAGCATAAAAAGCCCAAAGATAAACTTTAAAGGCACACATGTTATGGATGTGCATGTAGCTTTGCGCTCTTACACTTACAGCAAGCTACTAATTCCACCTACAGAAAATACAAAGCAAGGCGGAGGAACCGTTTGCAGGTTGCTTTACAATTGTGCGTACATGTTTATTATGCATTTTACTACACGCTGAATAAATGTACATTACTATCTCTTGTTGTCTGTTCGATCCATACCATGTAATGCTAAATGCTATTACTTATATGAGTTAAACACATAGCTTAATTACCATATACCCAAACATACAAGACTTTTAGAAGCTCATAATTATTTGACTACTACTAACTGGTGCAAGTTACAAATAATAGATGCATACAGTAGTATATACTTAAATATAAGTAGTAGTGTGTTCTGTATTCTTTATTGAAGAACATCCGTTTATATATAAAAATTATTGAGATTTGCGTACTGCTACCGAGTGAACTTTTCTGAAAGTGCAATAAACAGTCCGTCTTTCGAAACAACTCTGACGTAAGTGGAAACGATTTTTTTCTAGCTTCCTGGGAAGTTCCACTAATAGTTCATGTAATGATACTATTCACACTTATATCCTCACTTTATCACCGGCAATTTTTTCCAATCGCCGAGAAATCTGTATGAAAGTGCAATAATTTTAATTATTAAACTGTAGATAGACAAAAGGAAAATTACAGGAAATGAAAGGAAATGAAAGGAAAATTAAAACTACACCAGTACAACTGATGCACAACCTAAGTAAGCACACCTTATAACGTCTAATCACTTGTTTAAAAATGGATCAGATGTTAAACAGGACAATCGCAAATTCGCAACTTAAACATTTAGCATTCAGTTGAGATTTTATGCGTCCTAATTGTGCGTGCAAATGTACATCTCTGTGTGTGTTGGTCGTGAATATAAATGACCAGTTCAATAAGTAAAGAGCAAACATAATTACACTCTTTATTGTTTCCATCACTCAAAACGATTGTTAGTTCAACTTACATTATCGTCTTGTGATGCGACTCATGCGACACACACATGAGTAAGAATAATAAGTAGGTACCCTCCTACCCTCCAAACCTTTGTATTCGCAACAGCACGCACATAACACACAGGTTTAGCATTATCATTAATACATGGACTTTAGCTATTAACATTCTCCAATTATTCTCCATCCAATAGTATTTACATACTAATCCTGACATTTTTTAGATTGATCAAATCTGGTATTCGGATCTGATGTGAATAAATAAATACTTGTGCATACAATCTGCATAATGTTCTCAAAATGTGATACTTTGTATACAATTATAGAGATAACATAAAAGTATTTGTTTATAGAGACATTCACTTACCTATCCAATACCAATGTACATACCTACTTTTAGATGATGATACTAAATATACGCAAGTAACGCAAGACAAAGATACGAGAAAGTGAATAAAGCCAAGCCTTGTATTGCTTCGATGTGCACATCTGCGTTTTGTGCAATCTCTGGCAAATGGGTCAAAATCAATAATGGTTGTATTTTCTTTCAGACATGTAGGCAGAAAATGGGAAAACTTCATTCAATTTTTCAAGCTAACTCTGTTACAAAAAGTTGAAGGAAGAATCATTCATAAAAGTAATCGCAGTAATTGGCTCTCGATTAAAGGCACCATGAATATGTAAATAATGAGTCTACTTTAATACTAGTAATTAATCAACCATCAACCTAATTTGAGTTTGTTAGTAATACTTATTATGTATAAGCACCAGAGAATGCAATTGAAATATACGACCGTAAGTTTACTACTTACTACTTAGTAATAATAAAAAATAACTTTGGCCAAAAATTTATTCTAGAACAATCCGTCAGCTAAATAGAAACTTAGGTGTAACATTTTAAGCGTATTTGTATACACCTAAACATGATTTCACAAATGCGTTTAGGTCTAATAAATCTAAGCTATGCTGTGATTGTGCAGTGGATGAATTGAAGTGACTTATTTGTGAGCGGTACAATATTAATAGCAGTGATTTAGTATGCGACTGAAGAAAAATGAATAAAGTACATAAGTTTCTGGAAGATTGTGAAACAATGCATCAGATAATAAAAAGTTTATAACTTCGTGTAATAAGTTACTTTTTTGATACTTACAAGTGATTAATTTTTCCCTTTGGGATTTCTGGAGAGATATTCATTTCATTTATGTAATTCCCAACTTTCGAAAGAACCAGCGTTTTATTCAGGTACCTACTATTTGTGTAGAGTAATGCACAAAAATAAAAAGAGATAAAAGAGGTAAGAGGCAATACTTTATGTTCACTAATGATGGATAGCTACATAGACGCATGACTGGCATTTTAGTTGCATTTGCAATCTTTTTTTCTAGACAAAAGTAAGTATAGAGATTAGAGATAATATAAAAGTAAGTAAGCAATTATTACAAAACATGCTAAACAACACAAAAACTCTCACACACCGTTCCTGGGCAAAGTTCAATAGGATCAATGAGCTCGCTGGAAAAGTTTTTAATATTAATTTACTTGATTATTCTTGTGCTATTTCCAATTTCTTTTTCAGTTCAAACAAGAAAACTACGGGATTTTTGTTTAGGGCTGCTGCAAGAAAATTCAGTTCCTAAATACATCATTATTTATAGATTAAACTTGTTTTCTATAGGTATACTGGTATGTTTTTCTTTATTAAGTGTCTCCCTGAAAAGTAAGGACTGCTATTGTTACAGTAGTGCACTTACCTAATAATGTTGAGTTACCTAGTATAAGGACGTGATTGCAGGGAAAATATACAATGGGATGGTCCTTGAAATTTGTTTCGCTACATCCAGAGGCAATGTAATGTCATGACTTATTGCTTGTATTCTATGTTTAGAATGTACACAGAAATAGCAGGCGAAGTAATATTAAAACAGCCTAAAGATAGTATCGTTTTTTAGTAAATACATTGCATTTTCACATCATTAAAAGTTTGAAAAGCGTCCCAGAAAATGTCAATATTTTTCATTAATGCTAACTGTTAACCCAAGCCTAAGGCTTACTGTCTACTTGACTGCGACATACAAAGTCAACGAGGCTAATAATCCACCTATACATAAAAAAATAACTACCTATACTGATGTACGTAACCTGCATATCTCTAATTCTCAAAAGCACAACAATTCTCCCATTTAAAACTATTTAACATCTTCGCTCAACAACACATCTGGAAAGCCCAAGCTATAGTAATTATTGAACTTATGCAAGTTCGTTTGACTTTACGGTGTGCCTATTTGTTTTTCATTAAAAGAATTTAGAACAAAGAGACAAGAATGACATTCAAGGAAGCGTTTTATTACAAAAACAGGAAAATTAATTGTCGCTTCAGTTTATTCTAATATAAAAGACGAGTTAATAGTTGAGACGTAAGTAAAGGGATCTTTCACCTTGTATACTTTCAGTACCGACAGTACCGTACGAGCTTCTACACATTTGCATTTGCAGAATTTAACAATTTATGTACGCACCTGTTTTTTGTGCAGCTTACGTAGAGGAATGGAAAATCCACAGATTCCTAGTCTTACTCCTCTGAATACTGGCTGGACAATTGCCTTGTGAGAAACCAAATGTTTTTGCTCCCTTGCAATTACATGTGTATTATGTTACCGCATGAGTACAGCCAGTACAGGTACATCAAGACCAGCTCTATAATACAGTATAATGCACTCAGGGCGATTTGTTGTGACATTTACATCATAAAATATGTAAACTAAACATTAACATTCTGGTGAATGATGGTGCTATTACCAATAAATAATCCCCACAACAATCAGGAAAACAAAAATTCCAACATCTAGACACAAAAATGTGATAATATCATAATAATGTGCAAGTCATATGTATACCTAATGAAATAAAATGTCTTTTGCATAGGTGTACGTATTGGGTACCGGTACCTCTATTATACTAGTCAAAGTATCACATGCTGTGGCGAATGTTAAGGTTAATCCATTTTGTGCCTTAAAGCAATCTGTCATAATTACTTAATCTTGGTATTTAACATTATGTTGAGTAACAAGATAATATGCAGAATTTATTACAATTAAGTGAAGAATAAATCCAATTGTGTATTTTTGATAATGGATTAATGTAATTTTTAACTGTTAACCTTGTGAATTTATGGAGCTTACTTATATAGTAGTATTATTATAATAATTATTTTTGCTGACATGTAGCAATATTTATCACTCGTATTGTGTATCGTGTGAAAAACTAATCTGCTTTCAGTTAAACGTATGTTTTATTATTCCCAATACTCTTTCAACACAGGGATTTAAAGGTAGACAATGTGGGACTGTAGGACTTACTTCTATTCAAGCGCTATCTTATATACCTAAATATTTAGATTAGGCACTTATAATTTATGAATTTCGATCTACTGTACATTACACCTGTAAATAGCCTTTTGATCTTCACAGTTTGAATCTTAACTATTGTCTAGGGGCATTCATATACGAAACTTGCACACATTAAAATATTATGCGCATTAAATTGTATGTTGTGTAATATTATGAAATTCCATACAAAAACAATAGAAACAGACCTTATCAGTTATCACTAAAATCTTCCTCAATACACAACTTGCATTTACTTTTACACTACATCTTTTAAGCTTCCTAAAATGGTGAAAATATAATATAAATAAGTTACTATTCATATTTCCAACAAACAAAACATTTACTTTGGTAGTTGAAAACAAAATCTCCAGACAGACATGGGTTGCACAATGTGGAAGAACAAAAACCTGCAAACACTGACAAGACACTGACTTGTATTCCAGAATTATAAAAACGTCATTATTATGTTGCCTATAATAAATATTACCTAATACTTCAAATGGTTAGCTAAATTAATGCTACACTACTAGTACTTGCGGACTATAAAGCAATTTGCAATATATAGAACGTATTCTCAATGCTCTATAGATACAATACAAAAATATAAAATTATTTATTCGCAATTAACGAATGAGATTTCTTTATCTGCTGATTTCGACTAGTGTTTGGATTCACACTTTTTAGTGCAATAACACATATTGTAACAACTGAGACTGCGATGCGTATTACCTATCTATATGTACAAGTCTTAGCTTAGCTAAAAAATTTGTTTCATTGCAAATTAGACTAACCCGCGGATTTAATAAATATCAACCTAGCTAATAGTAATAGTAATGCTAGTATGTTGGTGTGTTATAATACTAGTCGATACGTACATGTAGCGCCAGTGATACACAGAAGAAATTACACTACTAATGGAATTTATTATTTTGTCTCCTTTCAGTAGTGAAACTGTCTGGTTAGGTTCCACAAAGACAGATAATCATGCAGCAATAGTGCAGCATTGCAGTGATAGTGCTAAAGAGCCTGCTATTTAGTAGTAATATCGTGGTCAGAGTGTCCATGAGAAATTTGATGTAATGCTTGTTGAACGCGAGCATTGATTCTGTGAACAAGAAATTGAAAAGCTTTTCCTTAATGAGTTTTCAGAGCCCTAAAAGATTAGAATCTTGTAAACCATTAATTTCGTAGCTTTTCAGACAGAAAGATGATCTGACGGAATATGTGAATTGTACACCAAGATGCGACATGTTAGATTACACAAGGAAGATGATAATGAACACGAGGCAAAGGCAAACAGAGTTTCTCCCCAAATGCTAGTTACCACTAATATTACACTCTGTGGGTCTTAAAAGAGACTCTGCTTTATGCTTACAGTTACAAGGACTTAAACGAATCATTTTTGCAAAAGAGGTCTTAAGTTTCAGAGATGACTGAGCTGCTAGTGTGATTTATGATTCTCATCCTCTCCCTCGTCGAATCCATGAGCCATAAAGAACTCAGAATCTTCTACGCTGTAACATTGCTTTATGCAATTTCAATGCCAAGAAAATCATGCTCTGTGTTTCATTTTTATATGGAAATATGTTGATATTAAAGATGTCACATGTTGTAATGTCCGAATTGATACATTTGCGTTCTCAAGTGCCATTTTGACTGTGACCAACCAAATCACTCTAACTGCTGATTTTGGCAAATAATACTCTCTTGTGAGGAAGATTCCCTTACAATTTTCTTAGGAATTATTGAATTTCTTGTAAAGCGAGCATTATTCGACCACTGGGATTACTATTGATTATTTAACGTAAACTGCATACTTACACAATTTTTGAGATTTTATATGAGAATCACTCCTAAGGATGATTTCGTTGTACCTACTATATAATGTAATACAACGCTATCCGAGCAAGAATATTTTGTCATCTGCTAGGCTGGACATGAGTGAGCGTGGCTGTGGTCATAAAGTGTAAAGAAAAATTGTCCGTCTCAATCTCATCTTTCACATAGAGCGATTAGACAAGTCCAATCACCCACAGCAGCCCGCGACGAAGCAGTCAAGGGATTATACGACACAGATAGTCAACCCAAGTGTAAAATTCCATTTGTCATCCATCATAACATTATTTGCAATTTTCTGCTCTAAAAGTCGCCGGAAGAGGTTTTCATACGCACTCAGTTCACAGTTCTGATTTTCCAGCACTCAAAATGATTTGTACTGATGCAAAACTATGACATATATAATGATATAGGTAGGTACTTTAAGTAGTTTGCGGGCACTTTATCCTTTTCCGCCCTCTCTATTGAACATATTTTAAATTGGATCGGATCGCACACATCCCTGCATACAGATAGCCGAAACGAAAACAACACAAGAATTTTTACAGTAGGGCAGAATCTGCCTGCGCTTTTCAATTTCCGGCGAATTCTCCCAATACTATATAGAATGCATAGAACGTACCTTCACTAAGGTAAATAGAGTAAATACTAAATAGATAGCTAGTGTATTTTCTCAAATATTTTGGAAAAAGACAGAAAAAGTTGAAAAGTTGATAAAAAGACGAAAAATTCATGCTCTAAGAGTTTCATATTCTACTCGATCTTCCCCACATTGCCCCTAGAATTTGTCTGTGTATTTTGTGTATATATTCATGATTTTTGGACCCAGAGCAATATAATAACCTGAGGAATTACAGACTTCTAGACTCCATCTCTATCCAAAACACATAATATTTACATTTAGGAAAACTTAGCCGTTCCTATTCAGGGTTGAGATTCTAAAATTTATTATCTTCTCAGATAAACGGACTGCCACTGAAAACAAAAATGACTAACAGAAACTGAAAAGCTTTTTATGTTCACTCAAACGTGGCCTTGAATAGAGCTAGGAACAATTTCATGTTACGTGATATGATCATCAGTTTTAATGTAACCCTTCTCAGTAATTTCTATTGTTGTCCCTTTTCAACTTTCATTGCTTTTGTGTATACATAATAAGAATTTTCTTGGAAATTTCACAAAGCAAATTCATTAATCTTGTCAGTTGATACTTTTCTAAAGTCCTATACCTATATAAGAGTACATTCTAAAATTGACAGTGCAGTGAAGAGATTTCGTAAGCGAGCTTTGAGTGTTGATGCGTAGTTTTATTGTTTTACTTACCCTACGTATCAAATGATACACTAACTAGTATATAGGCACTACATAGCAGACATAACAAACTGTTCCTCCCTTTCTTTGCTAATCTAGATTAATTGTGTGTCATTCATAATGTCATGAACACAACATAAAACTATTTACAACTACAAATATTATTGTAAGAAGAGCTACTAAACTAGCTACTGTCCCACTAAAAACATCAAAGTCATAAATTCAGACAAAAGCCACTCTTCTATAAAAAGTTTAACATTTAAAGGAGTTTTTAATGGTTTACATATGGGCTTACTTACATGAAAATAATCCCTTTATTATATTAGCACTTGTAGCAATTTAATGTTTCAGGAATAGCCAGCAGACAAAATTCTGCCTACAAAAAGTCAGCAAAATATTTTTATAATTAATTGTTGAACAAACAAGCTGAAACTGAATACATACACAATATTATTTGAAACCGGCATTCTCCGGTTATTACTTTTTTACGTAAACTGTCTGCGCTGAATCATACAAATTTCACAGAAACAAGAAACCTTAAACCGTAGCTAAAAGCAACCTAGTACATTCACATTCGGATATATACATTAACATCCAGACAATAAACGTATATTAGTATGCCAATTAATATGCTTGCTGCTTCAGTAAACGATGCACCAACATCAAACAGTTTATCCGTTGTACAAAATCCACGGCAGAAATACCCGACAACCCTTTCAATCACCTCCAGGCAGTAAAAAATTACGCAGAGAAATAGACGTACTTTAACTAGAGAAGAGAGTATGGAAATCATGTTTATTGCTAACAAAGCAGCTTAATTGCTAACGTAAATAACAAAACGAACGCAAAACGACATCATGATGATAATACATGAAGTTAATGCCGTGTATTGGTATACCTGTCGTGTAGTTTATTAATTAATTTGTTTTTCCTGGTTGCCCCGAAACATTCAGTTGTTCATCCATTGATCTACAACCTTACCTGGTCATGTCACATGCCTATGTCTTTGTCTCGTGTGTTGTATGACGTTCCAATAAAAACCCGTATAAATGCATCCATTTAGCACGTTGATGAATGTTTAACCGATAGAACACAAACCATGTGTAATGCAGCAAGTTGGTGATGTTGTAAGTGTAAGGTGTGCCCACGTTTTTGTAGGGAAATACTTAGTAATAGTAATGATCCATGCAAACACAAGTAGTTAAATTCGGTACAAGAATTAAATACATAAAAACTGAGGCAAATTTTATTCGTGGACGGCTTGCACGGGATAAGCTATGGGTAATGTAATCGAACAAATGGGTTGTATGTAATATTATACTAAGCTTAGCTTAGGCAGGAAAGCAGCTACCTTTTTGTCTGTTTTTCATTTCTCCATTACCTTTCCAGCTTAAGTTCCGTATTATAATGCTTGCATATTATGAGAGCCGTAATATATGAAGTAGCTTCCTGAAAGTGGTAGGGATAGGTTGAAAATTAGGAATAATATATTATATTGCCAGACTGAAAATAGACAGACCATTATTATTAGGCAGTCCCCTGTAATCCAATTGGAGTACTCAATGGATATCTCTTTCTCTATGCGTAACGATCATGCACAGTTTAACCATTTTGTTTCTTACGTCATCATTTAAAGTCAAGTTCGTATGCAAGAAACATTTGAAGCAAATATTCGTGAGTATCATTCATGTGGGTCCGACAAATACAGTGTGATGGATGTTGCTCCAGTAAAACTGTTGGTCTTACGTGTACAGTGTATCAAACCAATTTAAAGGATGTAAAGGATCCAACTTAACAATAATATTTGGATTTGGAACACCCACCCACACAGAGAAATTAATCCAACTACTACGCAATACTCGAAGTAACTGATTTATTGCCCTAGAATTATATTATAAATGAGCTTATTATAAAAGTTGGGAAAAATTCTCTGTACCCTTTGCAAAACTTCGTGATTAAAAAATCTTGAGTAAGATTGTATCAGTTGCAATGTTAATTGAACTTATTGTGAAAATCATTACTAGTTAATTCAATTTTTGCTTAATCCACCTCTTTTTGTGCTCAACCATATTACGCTTATAGTACAGACTACGTTATATGTAAGTAGTCAGGTAGTCACCTCTGTTCTGTACACAAATTTCAATAATTATATTCAATTCAATTCAATAATTTTGACTTGAAGAGCTTTTATTATTTGAGATATTTCCTTACAACTTGAAGTAAGGAAAAATACCATGAAACGATAAAAACTGTGAAGAAATACAAACCTACCCTATCCTATCTGAGAAATCCTTAATTTATAATAAAACTCAAACCTACGTTAAACAAACATCCCTACAGTCTATAAGTACCTTACCAGCTATAGGGATCAATTAACACTGTGTGTTTGTCTGAATTGTGTGTACCAATTAAAACTAATTGGGTAGCAAGTACTAACTAAGCATTAGTAGTTGTGTATTGAGTACGCAGGTTGGTGAGAGGCTGTTCCGGCTGTTGTGCTGGTACTTGTACACATCATTCTTGGACAACACAGTGGGGTAAACTAAAAGATAAGTTTCCATTGAAAGCATATCCTTTTACCATCATCCATCAGTGTAAAAAAGAAAACCCTTAAGTTTTCCCATACACTTGGCACATCCTACGCTTTTTACAAAGCTCTGCGTAGGCTGGTCCACTTTCTTTCTGCCTCCGTCAAGATTTAACGATAAAATACAACAGAGTCAGACTGGACATTCTGTTCCATTTATATATCAGACTAGAAAAGTCTATAATATCCTTTGTGTGTGACGATGAGTCACAAACAACAACGACAAACCTACGTACGTGGGTAGGTTCACATTACACTACGGTGTATACACATAGTTATATTTTATATAACCCAAAAGTCTGTTTATGTGTGAAAGCAGCTACTTCCATATCTGGAGTATACCATTCTTCCTTTACATTCTACTTTCCCTGCTGAATCTTTTCCGAAAACCCCGAAAATGACGATAAGACAAGAACAGATCCCTGAATCTGAATTCCACTCTCCTGCATTCATACACATCACACAATCATATTAGAACAAACAAAGAAACTGAATCTTCATAGTTGAATTCGTACATTCCTTCCCATACGTATTTGCGGTACAATGTTTCTACCCACCCGATCACAATACCAACCCGGTAACATAACCAATCTATCCACTGATAGTCTACACTG
>JABASD010002596.1:0-25441 GCA_019776165.1 Pogonognathellus flavescens
AATCACAAAGATACAAATACAAAATAGGCATTTATGTAAGAATAGCGCTACAGGGTGGGGAATAGTACACCAAGACATATTCCACGTCCATACCATAACATAAACTTTGGACTGCAAAATGAGCATAAGTAATTTTATAAAGTAACTTATTTAGAAGATATAGTTTAGTCTGGAGTAAACTTCGGTTCGAGTTCGAACCAAACTTCTCCAGTGTGTGGTAAGTAGTGCTAATTTATAATCAGTACTTACACAGACAGATTGTATAAAAGCAACTCTGAATCTGACTCACGAATTCTCAGTAAGAATTATTATTTTTTCTTTACTGCTATGAAACTTTTTCAATCTCTGTAATTACCATGTTAGTTCAGCGAAGAGGACGAATTCTTCCCAAGTCTTGATTTGCCTCAACCAGACTAATCGTAAGTGCCATTCCAACTATTCCATTCCGGTTCACACAAAACCAACCATCCATGTTGAGATCTGTATTTCTGTTTTATTTATAAACATTAAGAAAGAAAGATTCAAAGAAAATATTTTATAATTTTGTGAGACAAAATGATAATGTGGTTTAAAAATCCATATTGGCTGTGCGCAGCTTTTCATTCTTGGAAAAGCCACATTAATTTTCCATGAGAAAATCTTTAGAATTAATTTGAATAGCTAATCAATGATTTTGGTAAACTCGGATTTCCATAACATGTACTTAGAACTCATTTATATCTCACATATTATGGTATTAGAGCTATGTAATGCTGAGCCTACTGAGGTGTGTATTTACAAGCATTACAATGCTAACGTGTAATCGCTTAAAAAGTATATAAGATATAAGTACCGACTTGAACTATTTGGCTCGTGGAACAGACTCTACAAAATTACCTTTCGGTTCTTCAGACGCTTTGTGTACAACTGAATTTTTGTGGCATGTAATATTGGACATTTTGGGTGCATTACTAAAGCTTTTCCCTTTTCACATTTGTAGCATTTCTTATTTGTATTTGTATCTCCTTATATCTACACTTTTGTAAATAATAGTCTCACAGTTCTCACATACTTCTCCGGGGTTGTCTCATTGTGTCCACAATACATCGGAGTCAAATGTTTAATTCCATTTTACTTGTTTCGCTGTAGTGACTTTCACCCAATGCTCGGGTAACTTGAAGAGCTTTAGCTTTTATCAATGTACAAACAGTCAGTGACTTTCGTATTGTTGGCTTGTCTTGCTTTTCAGTTGACGTGACTTAATAAAATGAAGCAGACCACAATCTGCGCAAGCTGCGTCTTTCCATTCACATAATAATATCTTGTAAACTAAAGTTGTAGTAGTAGAAAGTGGAAGCTGTTGCTACTTTGTGCAAACCTCTTCTGCACGTTTCCACAAAAAGCTAATACTTCAACTACAAAACGGATATAACCGACAGAGTTGAGCATCAGAATTGTAGACAGACTCGGATAGTCAAATAATCTATGAGTTCATTTCATACCACACACACAACACTGATCGACAAAGTGATATTAATATACGAATGTTCTCCCTGATATCATTACGTGTTTCCAGTTTAACAAGTTGAGTTGATGGACGGAGATACAGTCGTAGCAGCGTTTACACACTTTATACTTGCTTCAGAATTGGAATCGCGAAGGTTCCAGTAGCATATTACTCCGTCTCTGCTGTAAATTCATCATTAAACATCAATTTAATATGAGTAGGTAGATATTATGCAGATGTACTTTGCATTTGTAATATTTGACATCATTTAAGTGATATTGCTCATTGTGATACTGTACTTGTATCATTTCCGTTGTAGCAGAGTAACTGTAACCAAGAGACACATTTCTTCATTGCGACAGAATAGTGCTGAAGCAATCACCACCACCTACACAGAATTACAACAACGGCATGACATAGAAAGCAACAATAAGTCAGGCGAATGGATTACATGAAAGGAAATGCAATCACAGAGTGAGTGACTCCATGAGATCTACAGGAAAAAGAAAAATCCGTTTGCTGAGTACGAGAACAGTTACGCTTTGACTGTAGTTGTTAGAAGATCAGTTGGGCGGAAGATTTACGGAGTTACAATGAACGATTTGATCAAATTCCTGGCAGGGGTCATTATCGTCACAACCATTCTATTAGTCTGTCTAATCCGGATTTGCTGTGAAGACGACGAAGATACGTAAGTATTTACCTTTATAGATAATACATCTATTGTCACAAAGGACTGATTTATAACTTTCTACCTGAAGAGTTAGGAAACCATGTGCTCGTGGCACTACTATACCTACTACACATGCTTCATTTACACTTTTATCAATCTACAGGTAGACTATAAATCATAATATTACGTATTGACATAATTATGTGTTTTTTCTTCGTTGAGAAGCTATACAACGTTTATTTCGAAACTTTTTTATTTCTTGACGTATAGAAGCTGTGTAATACAGACAGACTTGTTTGTACCCAACGCACTTTAATATGTATATGATCCTAGCATGCATATACATAGGTATATACATATTGCATTGACATTGCTAACAGTGATGACGTTGAATGAGAATTTTATGTATGTAGAAATCAAGAGACATCAATCGATACAAAAGTTGGTAGAGAAAGACGCTATAGAGACCCTGACGATCCAGAAGATCTATCCAGTCCTCCAGTCACAATCCATTTGCTGTCTGAATTTATGAATATCCATCAAAAACTTATTTCTCCTGTACTGCCGCTAATGGCATTTTCGGAGAGGGAAACTCCAAGCTCCAGCTCACCGAGGGATCAGAGAAAAGTCCGCTTTCAGGGAAGTCAGGTCGGTCAAGAGGAATCTGTGCAAATGAGCAATTACGCAGAGACTTCCTTTACAACGTATGAAAGTCAAGTAGAAGTACATCCTCCACCACTCCGTACTCCCATAGCAGCTTTGGTTGACAAAGTTGTTGTTTCAGATGAAAAAGCTGCTAAAAAGGAAATTGAGATGACTAGTTCACCTAAAAGTCCCGCAATCAGTGTAGAAGCACCGGCGAAGCGTCCTCCATTAAAACGAGGCTACAGTCTCCACTCCAAGAGACGTAGTTTGGGAGATGAAAGAGACGAAGTTCTTACGGGAGTTGTTCAAATGAGTCTCAAAGCAAAATTGTAAGCACATTTCTTTTGTGTGCCTGCTTTTACATGTTTGTTTCAGTATTTGGGTTAATAACCGGAAGTTTAGACTTGTCAATAGTAATACAGTTATTGCTTTGTTGGATGGAACTCGTCTTCGCAATCACAAAGATACAAATACAAAATAGGCATTTATGTAAGAATAGCGCTACAGGGTGGGGAATAGTACACCAAGACATATTCCACGTCCATACCATAACATAAACTTTGGACTGCAAAATAACCGGAAGTTTAGACTTGTCAATAGTAATACAGTTATTGCTTTGTTGGATGGAACTCGTCTTCGCTTGTAATTAGCACTTAGCATCAATAAACTCAACTTCCTGTCAAATTGAAATTGTTTTTACTGCTTTGATAAATTCATTATTTACTTCACGTAAAACTACTGTTCTTCTTGTTTTATTCCTTTCAGGAGACGAATTCAAATGTATGGAAAAGATCACGCTTTCTACCCACGGTCTGTTGACAATATACGTGTATGGGTACACAAAAATGATTTTGACTATGAAACGCTACAATGGAAACTTTTCTGGGAAGAAGAACTTAAAAACGAGCCTTTGGTTAACCGAAGTCCACACCAAATTGTTCACGATGATTCTTTTCAGTCATTCTCTTCAGAAACCACGTTCAGTGAAAATTATAAAGAAACTAAAGAAAGTTTAAATGAAATGCAACTAGAAACTGAAATCGATGAAAATAAACTTAGGAAGCAACAGTAAGATATGAAATTAAGACATGACAAAATATACAATACATAATCTTTAATGAGTCTAATACACGTGAAATATGTTATATGCAAGGTACGCAGGTTTCTTTTCTCTCTTTTTCAGTGCTTCCGAAGTTCTGGTGTGAGCAAATGACAAGGCGAAAACAGTGACTGCCATCCATAAATCAAACAGCAAAAATACTCTTAATGCATCACAATAAATATATTATTAAGTAAGTCATGCATTTCTACACTGATCTATTAAAAAATAACATTACCTAATACATATTAAGCCTTTGTATAGAAGAAAGTATCAGCATAACTAAAAATCTCGGATTTTATTTTTCAGGATAATTGTACAAATCGGGAACAAACTACATAGATAATATTGGTATTATTTAACTAAAGAGAGAACCAATTATGAATATACATAACATATTATAACTACTAATCCTACTACTACAGTACTGTTACAATTTGTCAGAAAAAAACGTGAGTTCTACTGCCATTGCCAATTAATGATGTATTGTTATTGTAAACAGGATAAAAGTCTACAATTACATTGCAAACGGAATACTGACTCTTAATATGTACTTGTATACTTGAATTTCTTAAAAAGTTACGATTTCCACGTTGAGGGATACACACACATGAAAAATTGTAATATTTCTTAAGTGAAATTGATTGGAGTAAATAATTATTCCAAGTAATGAATGATCCTCTAGCTTACTCTAGCTAGTACATATATATAAGTGACTGGGAATATCATATTTAAAAATATATTTGAAAAATGTTACCTTTACTATTACCTATCAGGTATCTGTTAAGCCTCGTTTCCTCTACTGCCACTTTCATTTGCTGTATTTGAGTGTTGCACTCCGTAATATAATACTCTTTTTACAGCGTTACTGTATGTAATAATGAAAGATGCATGTAAAAATATACCATATACGTTTACAGTATTATACAGTGTGTGTACAATTTCAATCGATCTTGTTAAAATGAAGCTAAATGTAATTATGTAACAATAAATTAAGCAAATGATTTCACATAATATTACGTACCATACCATACAACAAAATATTCCCAACAAACACTTCGCTGTGCTGTTGACTAAAATAATTTTGTACATATACTGCGGAACAAATCAATCACTTAGTAATTAGCTGATTTACATCGCTTGATTTCTGTAATTGAATAAATTCATGTTAAATGTTGTTATATACACATGTGTATATGTCTACATCATTTATTCATCGTTCTTAAAGCATAGAAATCACGTAAGAGGTTCCCGATTGGTTCAAAAATGGAGAGGGTTGCGATCTGATTAATTTTTCATGACTTGTGTAACACGTATTAAGCTGCTACAGCTTAATACGTGTTACACAAGCTTTCTAAACCCAATGCAGATCTAGATGTAGATTTTGGTATTTATAAATGTACTCTAAAGTATACCTACCTAGATAATGTCTCTTGAACATCTCATACGTGTCGTATTGTAAGAGTAAAACTGTCTTTTGCTGCAGATATTTTTACGTTCATATATTTTATAAAGCTTTGTATGTTCAAAGAAGTTGTTTAAACAGATTTGTACTCTGTACATAAAATGAGTATATTGGTATTATAGTTGTTAATGCTATACCCTTCCCACCTTGGCCAGGAGAAAAGCAGAGAAAGCTTGTTGTTCCATGTTACTTTATAAACTCTTAGTCGCCTACACCGTTTCTTTGTGGATTGTACGATTACCTTTATAGAAAGAAAAACTTCACAAGCTCATTTATCTTTTAGTTAGCTGTGCTGTGTTATTTTTTACCTGCTTTGTGTTGTATCTTTCCTTTCCCCTTTTAAACGGTGTCACTCCACTCACCTTTCCGCACGCTTTCTCATTCCTGTCCTCTGAGTTTCACTTCTGCCTCTTGAGAGTTGACTCTGCGCTGGGATTACATTCTTCGGCTGTGGGGAAATCTGTGACCCTTGCATATTCATACATGGGTAAGGCATTCCATTGCTTTTCATACAACAATTATTATTCTTATTTACTGTTAATTAAATATTTCCATAGATTAAATAGATTTTGCTGCACATGTTAAGAATTCAATATATTTGAAAATTTATTTTGATTTCATGTGTCTGTGTTCATATTGCTTTAAAAATAAATTTTCATTCTTAAGGGAGGACACTTCCTGTTCCAGTTCCATGCAAAGTTTGTGGGGACAAATCTTATGGTAAACATTATGGTGTTTATTGTTGTGATGGGTGCTCGTGCTTCTTCAAAAGAAGTATTAGGAGAAACATACTCTACACTTGCATTGGTAATTATTCAAATTTTATTCTACAGTTGTTATTTTATTTCGAAAAATTTTTTGTGTTAAAAATTTCGGTGCATAATAATCGTTTACTTTTCTCAAGGTAGTATAGTTGGTAGTTGGTGATAGAGTTACAATTACCTAAGTTCAACATTTGCAAAACTTCTATAGGATTTTTATGAAGTGAAAATGTTTAATCCATTGTTCTAATTTAATCATGTTTGACCAAAACCGCAATTCAAAGGGTTATGATTAATAATAAAAATGTCAGGTTCAAAATTACAGACGTTGACAGAATAGTAGTAATGTATACGTACAGTTATAAGTAGTTAGATTTTAAAAATAAACTTGTGTTAATATTTAGATGCCCAGCCAGACTGAAATACATACCAACTTTAGCGAAATTATAAACTAGAGATCTCTGGATCATTAGCTTTTTAATAATGACAGTTTTCAATGTTTAAAAATAAGTGTTTCTAATACGATTTGAGAAATTGAATTGAATTTTTACACAAAACATTTTTCTTGTCGATTACAGGAAATGGGGGTTGTGTTATTGACAAAGCCAGGCGTAATTGGTGTCCTGGATGTAGACTTAATAAATGCATTCAAGTTAACATGAATCGAAATGGTAAGCGTGTAGCTGCAAATATTAATTAATACATGCATATTGCATGCGCATGTTACACTACACTACTAAAATCTCATAATTAATTAGTCGTAACTATATTATACTTTGTTTTGCTTTCCATTTGAATCTGAGCTGCTGTGCTACTACACGCTTGCATTGCAAAAATATTACTGAATCTTCTACACCTATAGCCAGTAGCTGGGTAGGTATATTATGATTGGTTTATTAAGTCATCCTTGTTAGTACATGTAACATATTGTCAATTATTAATTGAAGAAAAATTCAGTTGGTATATTTTAAGTGCACTGCTTTTATCTAATATGCCATAATATTCAATAGAGTGCCTCTGTTATTAATTACGTGATTTGTAAAATCAATCTAGACAATCCCAATAGACTACAGTCAATTCTATATTACTGCATTGCAACTTTATAACCCAGTCTTTATACAATAGTAATAAAACATTCAATACCTAAGCATTAATCTGACAAACAAAAAATTACATAATCCATGCATATTGCATGGACGTACGCGAAAAAGTCTGTGTCATACTCATAGTTATTAGTTAAAATTGTCCATATAAGTTTGAGTGTGTTGGAAAGAAACAGCATGGAAAATATACGGAGAGTTGCAACTTTGCAACCCCTGTAATATATTATAATCATTGTCGTGTGCTTGTCTGTAAGTTAAAAGTGAAGCACGTCAGAAATTCATGCATAAAATATTTCACATTTACATTCATTCTGCTATCAAAGCACATTGCTTTCAAAATCTAAAATATTGGATCTGAGTAAATGTCAGGTAGTCAAAGAATAAAAGTGTAAAAGCTGCAGCACTCATTCCCCTATCTGTCCATCTATCCCACAAAACAAAACAGATATTCAAAAGCGCACCTAGCTGACACATACATACAATAACACGTAAATAACAGCAATAGAAAAGTATTACGTACACACACTAAAAGGAAGCTAGAAAAGCAAAGAGGGTACGTGTAGACTGAAATAAGAGTGGTAGTATTATTTTGATTCCGTCATTCAACATTTAACAACTCCAGCCCTTTAGCCTTTAACTTTGCACTTGGATGTTCCACCACACACGAGACAGACAGAGCAGATAGCAGAGAGTAAACTACTATTTGTATGGTGTGGCTTGTCTAAATAATCATAACAGAATACACCTCACTTATACCAACACCTAACACTTTGCCATTACAAAACCAAGAAAGAAAATTCACTGCATGTCATGTCATTTCTATTGTCATGTCTTACACGGTAATCACAATACAAAACATCTGTACATTTGTAACCAGCAGGCACCAAGCAAAGTACATACTAAGCAAAATACGTATAGACTATATTATCTGTATTCCAATAAGTGTCTTCAGCAATGTTTTCCTAAATACAAAAGAAACTTTTCACTTTAGACGCTAGGAAAGCCAAGTGTTTGTAATAAAGACAAGAAAGTAGTTGGTAGTTTCGGAGTTTCTTAATTGTATACCTGAGCATTAGATTGAACAAATAAATATTTGTTTCTCTGCGTATTACTGGTAGAGTAGGCACTTTACCAGTAAATGAAAATGTATGACTATCTGTAGTACTTATTGGTATGGAATGCAAATATTTTTTATTTGGTATATTGCTAAAAGAGGCAACTTGAGACGCGGTCTATGTATTCTTTAATTTAAGGTCATATTTTGATTGGGGTAGGAAAGTAAAGTTATTTTTAAGGTTACATAGTAATGCTGCATTTGCATTACATAATATTATTCTGTAGCAATACTAAATATGATTACATATACAAGATAAACCAGCATCTCTTTTTACATAATATTGGTACAAATAAAGTTTGACCTTAATTTGTAGTTCTCTTTAAAACTGTCTTTGATATGTAAGTAAGTCCGATGTCCCTATACCATATTCGACGCATATTTTGACAGTTTTATAATTCATTAGAGTGAGACAGTACTACCTAAACTGTTTTTGGCGTGGTTATGAATATCGTACTTTTTATATAACAATTATCCTTTAAAAAGTTCAACTGAGACGTATTTTTAGAATGTATAAGTAGAAAGAACTTTTAAGTTGAACCCTACATTGACTACTTTGATGGTTTGATAGTGGTAGGGGGTTTGAAAATGTATATTATGTTCAATGTTGCTTCTAGAACACGACAAAAGACTACAAAGTACTCTATAACATCAAAAGTTAGCTGACACAAAATATGGGTGGACAATAGCTATACAATACAATACTGATTATTAATTCATATTCGATTTCACTTCAACAGCCTTTTCTCGTGTTCTTTCATGGATGTGTTATTATCATCTGAGGAGGACAATACTTAGGAAAAGAGAAAGAAGTAAAAGTTAGTTGTGTACTTATATGTTGAGTTTATGTGTGAGTGAATAGTAAATACAATAACTACAGTTCAGAGTAAGCATTATAACAGTGAGTAATAATATCAGGGAAAGAGCCTAACACAATATAATGACAGTCAGTTTGTATTTGTTCGTAAGTGTAGAGTTTAGTGTGGGACATACAGATACAAGTATATGATTCATACACGATTTGTGTATTATTACTACTGTTGTAACAAAGACAGAAGCTTTTTCGGCATTTTTCTATTCATGTCATGTATCCATCGTTATTCCTCATTATTCTTTTATAAAAAGTGAGTAGACAGTTTGAATTGAAAGGGTGAAGTAGGAGAGCTAGAGAAAATGCGAGAATATAAGTACTTTGTTATGAATATATGGAGTAGAGCACTTATTCGTGGTCAGGCCATGTCTTGTAACTCTCCATTGAAGTGTGATTAGTTGAAGTTAAGGCGACCAGAAAGTTCTTCAACTTTAACTGTCATTTCGTGCCAATTGTTCCTTTGTGATGTGACGCTTAAATGTTAAGCATACATGAACTTTGGACATTCAGTCACTATTGTCTCGATTGACTCGATTGTGATTGTAAGCTGAAAGTCTAAGTAGTAGACCGTAAAGAGACAAACATAAGTTTTGTAGATTATGTTTTTGACACGCGGCCATTTGTCCCATTAATTATTCACTTTTGCTCTACCTTACCTTTTGTACTTGTTTGTTTCATATGCTTCATGTTGCTTAACTCGCATGGAATTTTCTTTGTAAGTGTTAAGAAAAAGTAAAAAGTAATCGTTGATACCAACCAACTATTCGATATAATACCGAATAAAATGATGTGAGCTTTTTCTTAGGTACACAATTTTTCACATAATGCAATGGTAGTAAAATTATTTTGTCACATTTTTCATGCCTACGAATTTACGTACGAATTTAAGTATGAATTTTATTAAGAGAACACTGTGAGCTGTGTAAAATGAATGTAGCTTTTCAATGCAATCACTTTCTCCAATAATTAATTTTTAATTTATATAATACTTATGCAAGCTTGTAAACGAAGTAAACACCCTGAATATATATCTTAGCTGTACAAGAAGAACGAGGCCCCAGAAAGGGGAGGAAAAGAACAACCGAGAAGTTCTCGAAATTACAAAGAAAATACGAAATGGATTTCAAAGCAGAAGATTTGACCCATGCTGATTCTAGCTCGGAAAGGAGTTGCAAAGATTTGAGTGAAAATTTCATTGCTTTGCGGCGATCAAAACAGGAAGCAACATCTTCAGCATTGGAGCTGCAGAAGGAAAGCGTTAGCAGGATTCAACAGCTAGCACAGATGCAAATGACACGGCAACCTCAAATTATGAATACTAATCTAATTCTCCACCATGCAAGCAATCAGGAACATGAGAATACAATCTTATCAACATCGTTACAACCATTTTTGAACTTTTCTCATCATTTACCTATGAATTCAAATGCGAAGTCATCAAGTTCTCTATTCTGGCCTCTAATGATAGGAAATGTGAATCAGCCGTCGTTTTACTGGGAACAATGGAATGGAGTACAAGGTTTGTTTCAAATTAAATCGATCAATAGAGAAAGCAATCAACAGGATTTTTTATGATGACCCCGTTTTTAAACAACAGGAAACTTGTCATTAAATTTGCTGATCCTAAGTGTGAAACGTGCCCGATCGCATCCACCATTTGTATTTTTCGGGAAATCAGTTCAAGACTCGATATTGACATCATGCTGGTTTCAATTGCTGGGATTTCATTTGAGCGTTGGGGGATCACCCTCATGTACATCCCAACAATTGCTCATGACTCCAGATGAAAAAGCAAGAAATTCACACGGAAACAGGTCCGTCACAACAGAAATCCAAAGAGATGTGAATTATTAGTGTTCAATTAGTTAAAAAATGATTTGTAATTTTTTATACTTCCAGCAAATTTATTGAGTCATTATCAAATATTTGCCAGCAACTCGTATTAACCCCTATTGAGCATTCTTTCTTGGAATCACTCATACTACTTCAAAAAGGTAGGTAATTTACGTTTACAGTTTGCACATTAATGACATTTGCATACATTTACATTCAATTTCCTCACTGACAACGAAAAGATAACGATGAATGTAGTTGAATGAAAGACAGATAATCTTCTTTGTTTCAGATCCACCCGACACGACCGTCCAGTCCAACGAAATTCAATTTCCAAGACAAGAAATTGACTTTCTTTACCAGAAAACTATGGTTGCCTTCAGTTTGTACTTATCACAACATTTTCCTGATCAGCCTACAAGGTTCGGACACATGCTTGCCTTACTGGAATTACTGAAAT
This sequence comes from Pogonognathellus flavescens, assembly GCA_019776165.1. NCBI lineage: Eukaryota > Metazoa > Arthropoda > Collembola > Entomobryomorpha > Tomoceridae > Pogonognathellus > Pogonognathellus flavescens. Next base: position 11,511 of record JABASD010002596.1, read on the forward strand.
CGTCTCATAATCGCAACTATTTTAGAAATATGCTCACAGTGCCTATTGTAAAATTCGTTATTGATAACTTTTGAGACTATCTCAACAAATCACAACAACGACTTCTGAATCATGTTTCACTAAAATAGACTTGCCTATACATGCAATGTGTTAGTGTTAGGTAATAATTGTATACACCATACTTGCATCCTACACTTGTAAAATATTTATCTATGTATTACAACTACAACTAACTCCAACTAACTCTTATTAATATCCGTCATTCACATTGCCTATGGCCTATACAACCACAATTTATAGCGGAACACAAAATATTTTGATATGAAATAATTTGACCGACATTAGTCTGTATGTGAAGTGAATTAACTGAATCATTTAAGCTTAAAATATTTGTACAGCTTGTAAAATGCAGTAAAATAGTACAGAATAAAAGAGCTATTAATCGCACGTTGTAATTGCAACTCGATTGGAACATGGTTTAAGGGTTTAAGAGTAAGAGTCACGGTCAAGGCAGATACAGACACATCTATAGACAAATGGAAACAATTGTCCTTAGCAGCGTTTATAGTGCAGTAATTATTTTCTTGCTTGTTACCAGTTTTGCGAAATTGCATTGTAACTAAATTGCGAAACTGAATTGTAATTTTCAATCAGAGTTTACAAGGTCGGAAGCATCGCATGCAAAATGTCCACTCTGCATGACAGACACAATAGACCTGAATAGATAATGGGAATTGAAACATTTCAGATGCAACAATCATGACGGGAAATCAACCGCAACTTTAATGCACAATGTAGCGATAATGGTGATAAACGTAATAATAATATACATGATGAACCTATAAGTATTTCATTCGTGATTTTTAACAATATGTTTCTAAGCAAGAGGTAAATGAATCCTTCACAAACTAGAAAATGAAATAAAAATTGTACTGTATACTGGCAACCATAATATTCAGAGAACAGCACAAATACCTAGATGAGAAACACACATATACATAATATTCAGTCAGTCTTCGTCAATCTACAATACTACTGGTGTAGTGTGTCTCTGCCTAAATATTTCAATGATAACTCACAATCAGAACTGTAAGGGAATAATAGTTCATACACTTCATGTATACCTACTAATGTATGTACGTTGGAAAATGTACTAACGTAAGTATGAAGTTTGGATTCATTGACTTATATTTTCTATATTAATGGGCCTTGCTAAATCTAGCTCATTGAAATAGGGTGTGAGTTATATCATATTAATTACCTTTGAGACGAGAAAATGATATTGCTAGCAAGCTTAATAATAGGCTCTTTGATTGTGATTTCCAATAGTATGGACGAGAATACTACACAAGTAAGATTTTTTGCTGTTTTCGTAAATATTTCTCACAATTAAGTTTAGCTTCTAGTTTGCAATTTCGTGGACAAATGTTCTTAGCTTCATATGTTTGTGTAAAAACAGATTGTCAGTACCAGACTGACGGTTACAGAAACTGAAGTAGCTGAAAAGTCGACCACTTCTGCTTCAAATTCAGCCCAATCAGCTAATTTGTCTCAAGGAGTACTTTGTTCTGCAGATATCTGTGCAAAATTGTGTCCCCGAGCTTATTTTTCCTGTGATGGAACTTTGACTGCTTGTATTTGTAGAAATTCAAGGGTAATCTTTCAGGAATTATAATTATGGCTATTACAATAATGATTCATGGCTAATTTATGATTTATTAAACGTAATAAGTTGCAAACACATAAATATATTGTTGTATCAATGTTTCAGAATTACACTAAAACCGATGAAAGCTGTGAACAAATAAAATCGCAAAATTCTACAGAATGGCCCCCATATACTAATCCAACGGAAGTAACAGCTTTGTACCTAACATGCGAAAGAGTAACAAAACAAATCGCATTTTTTGGATACTATGACCCTAAATTGTACGTATGTAAAGCAAGTGAAACATCCTCAATGAATTATGGCGTTTGTTATTTCCATAATGATGATTATCACTACTCTCTTAATAATTGACAATTTTTCGGACTTATCTCGGAATTACTGATGCAAGACAATAATATGCATTAGCAGTATGTCCTATTATAAAAGTAAATTATGCCTTTTGTTTTATTTAGTTAATAGTGTTCTGTAAGTATTTGTTGTTATTGGAATTGTATACTGAAGTCATGTTCATATACAGTTTATACAGACTTACAGTAAAAGAGGATGTATCTCATTGTGGAAAACTTCTTTCATTAATTTTAATGAATTACCATTAAAAATTACCATAAGCTGCCTTTGAAACGTTTAAGGGTATTATGGTTCATTCATAACATTACTCTGTGTGTAGAGTCTAGACCAGATTGGCTTCATTAAGTATATGCTTTCCCAAAAGCAGCTTAAAAATCCATGAACTGCAATTTGCCTTTGCAAAGGCGAATTAGTTTCCTTTGTGCATTTATAAGTACGTTGTAGGAATGCCATTTATTTCATGTAATCTCTATATTACATGAAATAGTTTGTGGTATCCAGAAAGCAATCTCACAATATACTATACTATTGTTCTACTGTTTGTGGTAGCTGCATTCAGTTGTGCTACTAAAACACTGCAACTACAGCGGATCTTTCCGGGTAAGAATTTACGATCATGAGTTGGAAAGTATTTAATTGGTCAATTAATTACTATCGTCTGGGTTATTTTGAAAACGGTTTATATTCCGTACCTGGAATAAGTAATAGACTTAAAATAGGTACCTTTAGGTAGTACTAGGAAAATAATATATATCTTTAACATCAGTCATGCTTAAAATTGCAATGTAGTTGTATCTATACATAATATCACAAATAATACATCAATACAGGTCGAGGCCCAACAAACGCCTATAGCTAGGTAATTTCCAGTACATAGGTATCGCATTTTGCATTGTGTACCTTACTGTACTGATAAGTAGGTGTAGCGATAGATGCTACATATTTCAAAATACCTACTAATTAAACTAAAATTCAATTTAACTCAAACCTATCTTAATTAAGTATGTAGATACCCTACTTATCCTTAATACACTCTTAAATATGTAGCCATGATTCATGATCCACCTTTATCTACCGATTTCCTGTCATCGTATATCGTATACTGCACATGTCAGTGAAAGAGCAACATTATGAACTGGAGAATATTATTGAGATTCTGCACGCTTCTGTCTGGGTATTATGTTATAAACTGTCTTCCCGTTTGAACTTTGACGAACTTTGAAATGCATCTGTACAAGCGGATGCTATTCTGTCCCCACTCGACTGTACCTTTCAATTACGAAACCACTCAATCCAATCATAAGGACACGGTAATCGAATTCTACCTAATTGTTATACTTATCCAGAGATATTGAGATATCTCACGCACACTGGTGCAGATACACAGATTTTACATGTAAAAACACAGCAATTAGTAGAAGTCAGTTCTAGTAAGTATAATAATTTCTATAAAACATGTAGTAAGTGTGTATATCAACTTAGGCAATATTTATTTTATATTAGAGTTTATGACTTCCTGTTGAATAGAGATAAAATATTTCACATTATTAGACTAAAGTTATATAATACTATAAACTTAGAAACTACTACTGGAAGTAAGTATATAGAGCTACTGCAGGTTCCTTTCAATCGGTAATGATTTTATTACAAATAATATGTCCCCAAGTCACATATCCGGTTTATAGGTAGATACATTGCATAGTTATTATACGAGCATAGATTTTATCCCAGTCAAATTCATATTTCGTTTAGGAAAATGAGATTTTATAAAGCAGAACCTCTAGTACTTACTTTACTATATAGTCGCAATTTGGTTTCATCGTCATAAATGGTTATTTCATCATAATTATTATTTCAGTAGAGTTACATCACTACTAATTTATTATGCCTACAACTTTTCCTTGGCTTTTAAAGGTAGTTTAATATTATTAGTACTAGTATAGTAGGTACAGCTTTATTTCCTTTTCTTTACACAGTAGCATCGTCATTTGTTATACGTTAATGGACTACGGACTATTTAATTGTATTATAACATTAGCAAGTGTGTTTCTCTTTCAGTTAGTCAGTAATTTAAGTTAACTATTATACTAGGTCGTCATCTACAGTTCGGAGTGTTTTAGAGTAGTAGATGAATATCATTTTAGTCATATTATTATTAGTATTACATGTAGTATGTCTGCAGCATATAGTAAAGGTATCATATAGGCTTATACAATACATAGGCAATTTGTCATCATTCTTGTTTAATTTCGATACAACATATAGTTACCCATACATCAGTACAGTGTACAATACCACGATTAACATTATCAATTATCAACCTTCGTTTACTTATTTATATGTACAGCAGCAATTTATAAATCATGTAGTATATTTTATAGTACTTAGTAACTAATAGGGCACTCTCCTCTCCTCCTTGTAATTTGCATAACTCTATAAGTCTTGGTAGCTACTAATTAATTATTAATTTAACTGTGTTTTCTTACTTGATCTGTCTCTTTTCGTATGTGATTGGGCTTTGGGCTTGTTTCTCATTTTTTTCTTTCAATATAACAATAATAATTACTTACCTATAGTATAATTTTTTTAATTCATATAGAATAGTCTGTACCTGTAGAGCTATAAATAGTATAGTAAGTAATAAGTAATAACATTATGCAGACTGCGTAAGCACTTTAAATGTTTCAATCATTTGAGTAAGTATATTATATAGGTACATTACACATGATATAACTTTTAAAGCTATATAATTTACATTGTAATGCGTACCCACGTTTTAGACACGCATAATTTTAACAATCTTATTATTACGAGTTTAGATGCAACACTGACGAACAATCATGTGTGTTTAGGTAGGTATGTACAAATCATTATATTAAATGTGTATACAATACTACATACTTAATCTACTATGGACATTTACATCATAACAAGTTTTACATAAACTGTATTAATCATAATAATAGGATTATCATTAAGTTTTACAGTTACAGCAACAACACAACATTCACTGTCACAACCTGTCAATTTTACTAGTTTTTCATCTCACGAGAGGATGGAGGACAAAGCATCCTGTTTCTTTACCATGTTATCTTAGTTTTAGAAAAGTTTCGTTTTTTTCAAATAAAAAGATTGGGGATGGTGTAAGGGTACTACCTACTTAGTTTCAGTAGAACTATTTTTTACTACTTATAATATTACATCATACAGATCACACATTAACAATATACACACAAAAACAAAGCAACTAAAAGCACACTAAATGCATGAATGGTAGTCTCATAATAATACAAGAACACAATGCACACAAACTACATTAAAACTGAATCTATATGGTTGTAGTAATAAATATCAGTTACAATTAGTTTAACCTAGTATTGAACTGGGGACACCTAAAATAAAATATTGTTAGACATTTTCAGAACAAAAATGGTAGTTTTTCTGTTAGGACAACTTCAAGAAACAGTTACAAACAAGTGTTAGTTTACATTTATTTCATACAACAGAATTCGTATTTCGTATGGGAGTTTTAACATTTAGTGTAGAATCTGAAGTTGAACATAAACAGGAATACAAAGGTCAAATGAAAAATACACGATTTAGCATATAGCGTTCTGATTTTTAATCTAATCTCTAGACAGAAGTACAGAAGTTGGAATTGAGAAGTTCATTGGATTTGGAGTGCGAGCGATATCCAATTCAATATCCAACTGTTTTCACAATTCATTCAGCTGCACCTTATTTTTTTATTTTGTGTAGGGCAGCACATGCTTAGATTTCATATTAACTGTCTGTTATGAAACGGATTGACTGATTTTATTGTATTTTTTAAGTATGCATTGTATTTTATGTGTAGATAGTGTTATAAAGGCAATGTGTGTAAAGTAAAAATGCATCCAAATTTATAAGGCAATTATTTTGTCTTACGAGAGGAAGAGACTGATTCTTTCACATAAATTTGACTTTAACAGCGTGCAGTGCTCTGGCAGTGCTTTTTATGAAGAAAATATTGAACATACAAATCAGAGATAAATAAAAGGCTGCCACGATCATTAAAATGCAACAAAACGGCCATATTAACATAAAGGATAATTTAATTTATTGTTATGAAGTTGTTACACCACTACTACACCTTATGATACAGTACAGACAGATTTATACGACACATTTACAACAACAGCCAACATGCTGGAGCAGAGCGGACAGATGCCTGTTAATACAAGTTTTAAATCTTAACGTAGAATTATGAATTACTGTAATTTTTTAAGCTTTTCCATTTTCAGAATCTGAATCATTGTCGCGACTAACTTACACAATCGCAAGTACGTTACACATACTCTGACGCATTGGTTTTATATCAATCACGCATTCCATTCCACTCACTATCTTGATTACAATTATTATGCTGTAAGATGATTGAACATTGGCGATAGTTAAATAGCAATCGAATTTTTGCTGTAACATAATTTACCAGGAAACAATATTTTCTAAATTAGTTGTAAATTTTGATAGGTTTCTCTAGTGTGGAATAACGAGAGCGTTTAGGGGCTTTGTTCACGTGCTCAATTCCTATCCAGGGTCTTCCGTTAAAATTCTGTGTGTAACAGTTAAAATTCTCAGGCTTGACAACCATATCCTCATCATCCTTGTCGAGGAAAGTAGGTGTTCCCTGGTGAACAAGAGCTATTCGGATCTTTGCCCAGTCTTTTTCATTTACACCCAGTCTGCTTTGAATTCTCGCTTTTACACCATTCCAGGTCTCACCGAATCGAATCTACAATTAAGAAATAAAATTCGTTAGCTAAAGGTTATCACAAAATTAAATTAAAGTGTAATTTTAAAAACAAACCTTTAAGAGGAACGGTACGCCGAATGTGGAGCGAGCTTCCTTGTGGAAATGAGCAACCTGAACTACGGCTTCACTTGGGCCAACATCCATTTCTTCTGCCTGGATTTCTTCTGCTCTGTAATACCCTACAAAAATGAAACAGATTTATTTTAAAATTATTCGTTGGTGGTTTGATAATAATTTAAATAATCCATAATATAAATCGCCAGCTGCGGCAATATATAATATAACTTACGAGTAGCTGTTGTATTAGTCTGAATAATATCGGCAGAAGTATCATCATCTACTACACTATAAATTCGATGCGCTGAGATTTCCACAAGTCGCAGATTACCTACTGGTTTATCTTCTTCGGAAATTACACGAGCTAGCTCATTAAGCACATCCTTAACAATAATTCTAGGTGTTTTGTTGACATAAAACACTATTTCTTTCTCTGAAAAAAAAATATCCATTTTGTTTAAATTTTTTGACTGCAAAGAATTTTTAATTTTTTCGGTAAATCTAATACTAACCTTGGTCTTCAGGTGAATAGAATAGTAATTTAAATTGCTTTTTATGTTCCAGTTCTGTTACAGGTATTCCTAGAACTTGGTAGAAAAGCTTATAAGGACTACGATTGGGTTTATGAGCCGGAGCCAAAAGAGTAAGTAAATCCACTCCGTCCTGCTCGTACTTAATTGGATAGGCTGGTGAGTCCCTGTAAATTAAATCAATTTTAATACACGTGTTAAAAATATTTGTTTAACTTTAACTTACTAGTACATGAAAACATACACTTTATAGAGTTGTTAAACATTTACTTACTTGTATGGCTGGCATTTAAAGAATTGAAGATAATCAGGCTTTACTCCAAGTCGTTGGCCCACCTTGTTAGCCATTTCCATATAGCTCGACTTCAAACTCATTTCTAACGAGAATGATTCGTTCGTATTGCTCTTATCAACGAAAGTTATTTCATACCTATATTTAGAAAGAAATTTATTAAATACAATTCTATTCTGTATTGCTGCCTTAATTTCGTTTTGCAATGACAATTAGAATTGTAATAGCTTACTTGTACTGCATATAGATGTAAAAGTCATTAACAGATTTCAATTTTCGGCCAGGGTCGAATGTCCGGTGGAAAACTATTATGTCTCCATCCATTAATTCTTCTAGCCCTTGATCGAGTGACAAATTCAGGTCTACAATTTTTTCTATGCTTCCAGCCTGTATTTCTTCATATAAAGTGATAGAAGCATCTTCAGTGAAGAAAGCACGTTTCCGGCACTCAACAGCAACCTCATCTGAAAAATAAATTGTATAAAGTAAACTATAAATCCAGAAAAGATAATTTAACATTTAAAATGCAAATAAGAAGTACAGTTCTTACTAAATGTTATGCTGATCGGAACACACCAATGACCACAATAATGAAGACTTTCATTTACTGGGTCGTACATTTTTAGAAACAGTACTACGTCATTTTCTTTGTCGAATGGAGGTAGTTCGTCTTTGTCCTCGTCTGCAGGCAACATTTCAAGAAATATGGGCATCGTCTGGCCATATTGAGTCTCTTCTAAGGTTTTACTCGTATCTGGTGATATATCTAAATAACCTGGGCGAATTGCCTTGTTAGATCGTAAAGAGAACGGCCAAAGTCGCAGTCTTCGCTCGTTTACATTCTATACAGAAATATTTTAATTTGAAATTCACAACTTGAAAACATTAAAATTACGTTCTCAGAAGCTAAAATTACGTTGACAGATTGACTTACAAAACATTCTGCAAGAAGTTTGATAAATTCAACAGGTTTAGTTTTCTTGAGAATTTTGAATGTACGAGAATTAGCCTGAGTTGCTGGCGACATTTTCTCAGGATCGTATAGGTCACAGCTTTGATGACCTACAAAGGCATCTTCTGTTAAAACCGTAACTTGCATATATAAATGAGCCTCGGATCGTTCCTTCCGTTTCATGATCTCCAAATTTTTCTCTTCCTGCAAAAACGTTAATGGTTTTAGACATTATAACTAAAATTCATACTTAACCCCTTCAATTTTCTTACTTTGAGACGCTCTAAGAGTTCCCTAGGGATGTCCTCTTCAGTAACGTCTTGAAGAACATTGGCCAAATCTGAGTCTCGAATATATACCAACATATAAGCATTAGTTGACTGTTTAACCCCAGGATGGACATCATCCATCTGCAAAATTGAAAAATACAATTGAATTACACAAATCAATTTGGTTCTAGTTACGCAAATATAAATCCACTAATTAAAGAATCAATTACCTCTTGACCACCGAAATTATGTTGAATTGCTTCAGTCTTGGTGCAACGAGACACAACGTCATCGTCGAACTTGCACCATTTCCCATCACCCTTTGGATTAATAAACACGACATAATGACCCCCATGGTTATCACCAGAGTGAACCAGCACCTGGAATGATAAAGCGTAACTCAACATCAATTTTCATTCACGAAAGGGCATAATATAATTAATTATCACAATGTTCGATGATTTTACCGCGTGTAAAGTGTATGAAGCGGATCCCTGATCAAGATCTTTGGTATCCTTTGTTTTTAAATATTCGTTCAAATTGATTTTCTCGAAAAATTCGAACCGGTCATTGGACTTTACCGAACAATCTGTCACAGGATCGTATTGGAAACGCATAAGGTGTAGATGCAATACTGGAGGGAAAGAAGTGAAAATAACCCCCTTCTCAGCTTCCTAAAAATAGTAAGTATATTTGGGATTTAGTACATTTTGATTAGTTTTTAATCCTTTTTGAATGCATTATACATCAATTATCAAATTGTCACGCATAAATATCACAAACGTACTTGTAAACCATGAGAGCCGGCGTCGTATTTATTATCCCCGTCAAGAACCTCAGTTGCCACGTAGTCTCTGAAGGATTCGTAAATATCTTTCTTCCCCTTAATATTCAACTGAATATCGTAGTAAGTCTCGGAGCGAGAAGATTCATATTTCACATGCTTACACTTAATGAATGAGATCATCTTCCCTTCAAATAATTTGGGCACTGTTCCTTCCACGCAAGTTGCTTTCATCTACAAATACGTAATGCGTATATTAAAAACTTCAATATCAAAATGCTGCTTTTTCACACTTTAATTTGAGTACCTACCTTGCTTTCCAGTTTATCCAGCAACACTCTGAGGAATTCCTGTACATCATGCTGCATGAAAGAGTCAAGAGTTTCCCACCCAAATGATCTTGTGAGTTTTTTGGTACCCACAGGTTTATCAGATGTTTGTAACTCATAAAAAACACGCTGGAGAGCTAAAGCCACACTTTTTGTGGAATCATCACTTTCTGTAGGCATTTTATATACAGCTTTTCTTAGTTGATTGGTAAAAAACATGGTCTGGAGTAACGAATTCATATAACACGTCGCTCCCTAAATATGTACATAAATAAATATATTAAACAACAACTCGAAAGATAAAGTACATTTGCTATACATACGTTCTTTATAGTATTGTACCTGATTTTTTAACCCTACGTAGCCCGTATGCTTTTTAGAATCCCAAGCGACACCATGTGGGGCGTCAGCTTTTACTTCAACTTCTAAAGTAATTGAGTCATTCTTTACAAAACCTTTTGCTGGATCCATAAGCGCAGGCCAATCAACAAAATTAGAGTAACCCCAATCATTTTCTTTAGAATGAAAGATGTGGCTGATTTCTGAAAAAACCAAAAAAAACATGCACTTAGTTTAAGAATGCGAGAAATATTGGAAATATGTGTGAGGAATATGATTATCCTTTTTTTAACTACTTCTGGTGAAATGCTCCTGATTTGGTTTGTGAGACAATATTTTGAGGGATGCTACGGCACTGCAGTTCCAACTTGAAGACTCAGCTTCACCATTACCTACATTCAGTAAAACAAAAGAAAACCATTAACACTGATTTATAAATCATGATAAATGTTAAACTAAAATGTAATTCAGTTAATAAGAAAGTCGCTTACACTGAAGAAAAAAACCAAGTGACATATTTCGACTTGCTCCCTGGTCTGCCCGTGGCATCACCATTATCCGCCATGGAAGATTTCTAACATAAGTGGGCGGAGAAAGTTGCTGCTCCCTCAATCGAGAGATGCCTTCAACTGTATACCGGAAGGTTGCTTCCGATCTGGCGGCTCCATCTTCGTCTTCTTCCATACTAGTAACTTCTAAATTGGTAATTCAAAACATTATATTATTGTCTTTTTATAACTTTAAAGGGTCTTTCAGTCAAAGTCAGAATATAAAATAACTATAAAAATCTAGGCCCTCGTTTTCTCTCGTACCCTTGTTTACTACATCCATTTGTTTTTCAACTTCGTCATGCCTTTCTAATAAATTATCATTGTCTGTACTCATACTGCTTGTTTTCACTTCTGGTACAGTAAAAAAGTTCAATTTATTTCTTCTGAACTCGTTGAAAAAATCTTTGATCTTTTGCATAGCTAAGATAGTACGATAGTACTATCTAATATTTTAATGTGCCCATTGGACTTTTAACAATACAAGACTACTAGATAGGACAATTTAGCAATCCTATATCAAATTCACTGTCAATTTTGCTAATCTACTCACATATCTAATATTTACTGTGCGTGAAATAAAGAAATCTATGCAATGTTAAAATATTTTATGTCCTTCTCTAAAATAAAATATATAAATTGAAGAAGAATCTACAACGATACACACCTCAAAATCTCTTACTCCAATAAACCAATAGCAACTGTGAATTGTGAATATTGCCTGCGCTTACTGAGATTTTTTTTAAATAGTTAATAATTTTGAATATTCAAAAGCATAATCTTTGTAATATAATTTCCAATTGTCGCTTACAAAGAGTGCAAACTGCAATCATCTTTTCGTTTTGCACTTTACAGTAACGCGAACAGTTGACAGTGAGAGAAAAGTTTCTATTGATATAGAGGTCCTTAGTTTATACAAGAATCAAAGCAGGTCGCTCACTCAACACAAAATGTAACTTCTTATGTAAAATTAATAATCTTATACGAAAAGCAATTTTTTACCATTCGTAGCTTCATTCGCTGTGGTAGTATGCAGAGAAACATCGTGTGCTTCTTCGACCTCCATCTCCTCTAACTGTGGCCCAATCTATTTAAATTCAGGTTAATTAATATGTATATTGTATATCATTTTATATTTGATAGAATGATGAATTTGAATTATTTCATACTTGCAATTTACGTCACAAATATTACCTAATAGGTTTATTGCTTGATTAACAAAACAAAGTAATTGTTCACAATGTGCTTTGCTAAAAACCAAACAAGAGTGGAAATTGCCTAGGTATATTTGTGAAATGATTATTTTTACCCTTATCGTGATAATCGTCATATGATAAGAGAAAGCAATTCCATTCAACTCGTATGATATAATTATAATTGTTCAATTTTATACAAAGTTTATAAAATCGTACAAGATTACATAGATAAAAATAACTGCGCATTCAAATAAATAGAGTTTGTTTATGAAACGTAAGCTCACTTAGTGACTAGATTATGCAGTGAGTGCGTGGTTTCGGGAGAAAGATAATTTTATGGCCGCCAACAAATGGACAAGCATTAAAACTTCATAATGCTTAAAATTAACATTTAACTTAATAGTTGCAAACTTGCAAATTGCAAATACTAGACATACCTGAGGTGTTAGAGGCATACTACACTCGTTTCGTTGACTGTCAATGTCGATCTCGATGTCTTTAACACTCAATTTGCTACCAGTCCTGGTGGTTTTTGGCATCAACCAATGACAGCCAGGCAAACCAGGATAACTATAAGAAAAAATTACACAGTTGTTTCACACTGTGCTGTCAAATTGTTAATGCTTAAATGCAAAATTGGACACGACTAATTGTCAGTTCTATACCTCTTGCAACATATACATCCAATGTCTGCTTCCGAATTTCAGACTGAAAATAAGCCTTGATGGTCGATTCAGTTTAAACAACTCGAATTGACAGAATTTTGATGGCGAATGGATCAATATCCTCACTGTAGAATGCTTAAAGTTACTGGTTCCATTTGCCTATAAAGAAACAATACAGATTTTATTATTACACATCCACTATTTGAATACACACCGCCCACCATCCTTCTTCATTCTTCACGTTTGATAATACGTATATTTTATTAATATAAACTGTAAAGTAGATATAAATCTTTCCCTTAAAATCTAAAGAGTGAAACACCTGATTCTAAATATGTCCATCATATCTTTATAACTACTACTAAAAGTACTAAAAGTACTAGTAAGTAACGTTATAAGTAACTACGAACCTTATCTTTAACAGAATCTTTAACAGAATTAAATAAATCGCTTATTACAATGTGTTAGGTTACCCTTTTCCAAGGTTTAAGGGTTTTAGCTACAGTTTTACTATTCAAAAAAGAAAAACAATCTGATGTCTGACATCTGAGACAATTATATAATTGAATGCCATTTTTGCGAACAGAACCACAACCATTACGTCATACTAAGTGAGTTGCGTAATTCTGGACACAGGGCAATTAATTAAAGTTTTTCCAAATTCTAAATAGTCCATACGACTGACAGAAAATCTCGAAAAAGTATACAACCATATTTTAAACATTACGCTAAGCTCTTCAACTAACGCTTTTTTGACATCATGCTTGAAACCACCACTTTCAAAGATAATCCCTTGATGACAAAAATATATTTACAAAATAACTACAACCAATATTACTATATCATAATCATAATTACGGAACAACCCATCAAAAGGATTATAAAATTCACCTATAGAAGAATTGTGTAGTTATTAATTAGTTGGAATTTTGCTTGTTATAGATATTAAATTATACATTAAAATAGCCAATGAAAAGTGCCCGATAAAACCGATTCTATTATACTAATTTGAACTACACAGAAATCATTGAATTTTCTCACAGAAATTAAAGAAAACACTTAGAAAAGAAATTGTCAATCGTTTCAACGCATTTTGTTTTGTATACAACAAACACAAACAACATACGTACGTACACCGTACAAATGTTTAGTTTTTGT
>JABASD010002597.1:0-25436 GCA_019776165.1 Pogonognathellus flavescens
AGGGACAAGTGTCCTTCACATTTTAGTAGTAATTACATATTTTTACTATCCCCAGGGGGCGACTTATTTGGCGCCGCGAGGTACATAGGGTCCCCTTAATAATAATCATTTTAATTTTGCCACTAATAGTGCACTTGTTATAATTTAGATGATAAAATATATATTCCTATTGAATATGATAAGAATTTTTGTGCACAATGACAAAAATAAAGATTAGATTACGTCTTAATAAATTCAAAATATATATAATTTTTTATAATTTTTTTTCGCACGTGTCGGTGAACGCCTGATGCAATGAATGAATGAACTTCAAGGCACCCATGCCTTGGAAGTGTTGTTGGAAGTACTTCAATTATTTTTTTAACATTATAGTGGGTATAACCTTTGTAATTCTATGATTGTTCAAAATTACTGAACATGGGTACAGTTTCTATAATCTGGACAGAATTGAAAGCAATACTTCTGAATTGTGTCATAGCGGTCAAAGATATCACAGAGAAGAGACAGATTTTTATTTCACAGGCACGAGGCAATTTATATGATTAGATTAGCCCTAATTTTTGTCTACTTTTATGCAGTGCAGTTTTCATTTCAACACCAAGATGGACTAATGGACAATACTTAATAAAATGCACTGTGTGCAATAATTTGCTTACAATATCTAGACCTTCAGACCCGACATTTGGAAACATAGATGTCTTTTCTTCCGGTTTGGTCTTTTCGCAAGAAAATTCCAATCGTTTAGTCTCACACATACACATCTCATCTCAATACATGGAATTTTGACGGCCCTGGTCAGAATTTACAGGGGTCGAAGAATGCAATACGATATAGAGAAATATTTAAAGACGCAGCCCTTTTCGGTCCGCAATGGAGTTCTAAATTAAACTTCAACGGTCAATAGATTTTGACTGGAAGCGATTGCAGACTCGGGATACATTTTTTCTTGTAGATGATTTTCTTCTCGATTTTTTTAATACTTTTGATTTTGTGCTCGATGAAATAAGCGTTAACGGAACAAAGCTCTTATTGTTTGACTTACTCTATCCTATTTCAGAATCGTTTATGATAAAAGCAAGAAAAATACCAGATCGGTCGAATTGTAATTTGCAAGTAATTCTATGTGAAATAAAGCAGCTAAGAAATTCGAAACAATGATTAATATGAGTAGGTTTTTTATTATTTTGCGTATCAATTTATTGTCTTGGTTCAAAATGAATTGCATAGTTTTTAAGTCATAAGATGACTAATTAGCCGCAGTACCTCCATCGATATTGAGTATTTCACCGGTGATCATTGTGCTGAGAGGACTTGCAAGAAATAAAATGGCGTCTACGGCTTCTTTCGTTTCTATATCTCTTTTGAGAATTAATCGTTTACTTAAAAGTTCTAGAGCTGCATCTGAAAGCGGTTTTTCCTTTGATCCGAAACTGGTGTTCAATCCTGCTGGAGCAATCGCATTCACTCGAATATTAAAAGGTCCAAGTTCAACTGCCAAACTCTTTGTCAACATATTCACAGCGGCTTTCGAACAACAGTAAAGACCCATATCATAAACAGCCCACCTTGAACACTGAAAAATTACAAATAAAAATTTTATATTTAACATTAATGAGTATTGACACGAAATATTTTTTGGGAATTAAACTTACATAGGAGGAAACATTGACAATTATTCCTTCTGTCCTTGTGGCGATCATCTTTCTGGCTACTGACTGACTAATATTTACCATTGATTTAAAATTGACGTTCAAAATTCTGGAAACAAATAAATTGGGTCGTAAGTCTTGTAATTCGAAAATCTCAGAAATAACGTATGTAGGATCCGAAATATCCCAATACCACCCGATTAGGAAACTACTTTGAATTTAAAATTTGAAAGTATTGAAAAGTGTTAAGATTTTTAATTGTTTACGTATCGATATCTGATTCGGCAGCTAAGAGAACTGGTGTCAGTTTGAGAAAGCCAGCATTGTTCACGAGAATGTCTACCGGCCCAATTGTGTCAACGATTTTCCTCGTTTCAGTCCAATTTTCCAAGTCGGCTGTTAAAATGCGAATTTCTGGAAAATCTTTTTGCAAGGATTCTAATCTAGGAGTGTCTTTATCCACAGCAATCACTTTGGCTTGATCAGCGTGTAAACGTTGAGCTAAATCTCTCCCAAGTCCTGATAAGATTCAAGTCAATAATTAGTCTTTTAATTTTTCGCATAATATAATTTAAAATGTTTCCAGTTTGGTTGTAAATATTGGAATGCTTGGAGTAATTGTAATTTTACCATTTGCTGCTCCTGTAATAATAACTCTCTTCATAGCGAATGATGCTTGGAGAGCCATGGTTTGCACTGTGAATCAATTAATTTAAAGAAAAAATACTAATAAAATTATTATTGTTGTGTGTTGTGCTATTATTATTGGACCATGTTATAAAGTCAAAGTTTCCAATACCAATCTAATGTGGTTACCTGTGCCATACCGTAGTACATGGAAACTATAGTTAAATGGTTTATTTACTATAAGAAATTTTTTATTCCTGATTCCAACAGATTTTAATGCAAATTACATTTCATTTAGAACGAGATGTGTAACAATTGTTAACTTATGCGTATGCTTTGTATAGAATGAAGAATTTGAATGCACTACTATATTAAGTAAAAATAATGCACTATAATTTGGGTTATGTCGATTATTTATTTATTTAATGATGTATATTAGACCGTTTTTTAGGCACAACTGTGGTTCATAAGCAAAATAAAACATAAATTATTAACAACTTTCAATTTAAAAAAGTTTAATATCTTAAAAAACTCAACTAATGAGAATATGACAGTTTTGGCAGTTTCGAGATAAAATCAATGATAAAAAATGTTTTTTGTTCTAAATAATTGAATGTATATTGACAATAAGCACTTTATTTACTGGAACTGGATTTACCATTTTCTCTGTAATATTGCATATACGAATTTAAGGTGTTTATAAAAACAAATCATTAAATAAGAAAAATAGATGGAAATAATTGTTGTTCTTTCATTTGGGCTTTTTGGTAACAAGATATCAAATAATTTATTACATCAAATAATTTACCTTGACACATTTACCTTTTATTACATACACATGCGTTAACTTTACCCGAAATGAACTCGCACGTTTTCTTTTACAGCGTCTTCCTTCTTAGCTGTGAGTAATGATGTTGGCAACAAAATCAAGATTGCAGAATTATTGACAACATTGGTCCACTTGGTCTGCAATGACTTGGTCTAAAGTTTGACTTGATCAGAGTCCAAATGCTCATTCAAATCTCTTTTGAGACCTCATGAAAAAATTATTTAAATGCTCATCGTTACAAAAACATTCTTCAGCTTAAAATCCCTTATCCATTTTTTACTCCATCAGAATAAAAAGATTGCTGTATGCTGTGTGTAATAATGTAATTTGTTTGTTACGAAGTTTTTATTATTATTTTGCTTTAAAGGGTACAGATAAAGATTTTCAATATAAATACGCCATGGTAAGGTAATAGCTTCATATAGGAAAGGTAAATTACCATAATTTTATTTGCATTGCAACTCCAGTGATGATAATCCGTTTTCCTGGAATTGAGGCATTGAGAGTCATTGTAATAAAATGTTGGCTGAATACAATGAACGGATTATTTTTTAGCTTTAAGCTTTATCTTTTTCTTCTCCAAACTGCAAACAATGCTGAAAAAGTGAAATCGAGATCATAGAAAAAAGAATAAATCAGCTGTACATAAATATCTCTGCCTATATAGTATAGTGTATATTTATTAGCAAATAAAACAAAAGTAAAAGTGAAAAAACTTTAAAACTTTAATTGCAAAAGCTTCTGATCACATGAGGCAGTGCAAAGTATATTGAACACGACACGTGAAAGGCACAAAGATAAAATACCCTTATCAATTTTTGCACAGACTTATAATTTATATGGGTGTAAATAATAAGGGTAGTAATATCTATAAATTTAATCTACCTTAAGTAAACTAACGATACGTACGCATTAAGTCAAAATACCTTATGTATATTATTCATTGTTCAAACTGCCACATCTTATATTTTTATTCGTAAAGGCATGTATAGGTAGTTGCAGTTCTATAGTTGCATGCAAATACATTTATTTGGAGTGAAATTCACAATCAAGCCGATTCATATGACTTTTTTATCAGTCAGAAGACTACTGTTGTACTGATTGTAAAAGTTGAGTGCAGTAAAATTATCACCGATTAGCATTTTAGGCACATTACGTAATTATTACGGCATTTATCGTCGGAGTTTAATAAAAGGCAATATAATTAAACGGTTCTTGCCATTTGTCAGTTTGAGAATTAATTGCAATCAACGGAAAACGGATCGAAGCACATGCACATCAAATTATAAGTGACTTTGTGTGATTTGCGTTTTCCATTGCATACCTAACCTACCTTAAACTAATCAATCATTCAGGAAGGAATTCTAATTACCGGCGGAAGTAAGTTAACGTTCGCGTTGTTGGAATAAAGGGAGTAACATAATTTTGAATAAATTATTATTGCTAATTACTTGAGATCATGAAATCAATAATTATAAAATTATACATTAGTACACTTGCAAATTGTACGACTGCAACTGCAAAGAGTGGTTCACCTAATGCAAGCAAAATGTACATCAGCATTGGCATTAGCTGCATTAATTATTAAATCTCTCAAAAAAACATAGCTCTGTAGAAATAAAAATTAAAAGTTCAAGTTCAAGTGAATGCAATTATAACAATGCAAGATAATTTGAAATCAAGTAAATATTTCATGTCATGTGCTTTTATCCTTATTTTTTCAGATGGATTTCAAACCGAAAAAAAGTATTCCTAACCCTTTAAACTGGGCGAATCCTATTTCGAAGATATTTTTTATATGGATGATTCCTATATTCAAAACGGGGTCCAAGAGAGACTTAGTAGTTGACGATATGTACAATGTTATGGATCACCACGCTTCCAATACCCTCGGGGATCAACTTTCCGAGTAATTACTCCATAATTTTTCCCATTGCTTAGAAATTATCTTTCATGAAAGATGCAACAGTATATCATTCAATTTATAATACTTATTATTAGACAATGGGAAAAACAATTGAAAAAGCATAAAGAGAAAGGCGAGCGTTTTAAACCAAGACTCCTTACTGCACTATTAGGTGTCTTTGGCAAGAAGTACGCACTCATATGGACTCTTTTGATGTTTAATGAATGGGGATTAAGGTGAGATGCATATTTACACAAAAACTCAAAATTTTCTTTATACTTTTAAAGAAAAATATTTTTTGTACATTGCAGGGTGGTACAGCCTTTGGTTCTTCGTTTGTTGATTCGTTCTTTTTCAGAAACATCGTCCAGTTCTAAATCTGATCAATTTATATACGCAGGAGGAGTTTGCTTATTGACCCTTTTGCAAACACTCTTTCTACATCCGACACTCTACGCAATTTACAATATTGCAATGGAATGTCGCATTGCTTGTTCATCGATTGTTTACCGCAAAGTAATGTCAAAAATTAATATACCAAATTCAAATAATTGGAAATCTGGTTTTACTTTCTTTAACTTACACTCACATCAGAGGCGTATTTACGTATGAACTCGCGGGTCGTGAATTCCTCCCTAGATTTCGTAGAAAAAGGATCCGAAAAATTTGCTTTCAAAGAAGGCAGAAGAAATTTTATATTTTTCCCTCTGATATTGAGCTCCCCACTTTAGAATTATAGATAAGCCATTGCCCCTCGTTGATTCATATTAAAAAGTTGTTGAATTTTTCGCATCGAAATAATTTTCAAAAATGTGTTAGAGTGTGTAGGAAATTAGAAAGATTTTTACACTTAATATTTTTAGAACAAGGATTTTAAAAACTGCAACTGATGAAATATTTTTTATTTTAGTCTCTTCGTCTAAGTAAATCTTCGCAAGGACAAACGACTGTTGGACAACTTGTGAATATACTTGCAAATGATGTCAATCGATTTGATCAAAATCTGGTTTACATTCCTTACCTTCTTATTGGAACTGTTCAATTGGCCATTTTCATTTACTTTTTGTGGGAAGATTTTGGCCCATCTTGTTTGGGCGGAGTTATGGTCATTATTATTCTCATGCCAGTCCAATGTAAATATTTATATTTTTTCTTTTTGCCCTAAACTAATATATTAGGCAATAAAAATAAATCTCCTATTGATTCATTTCCAATAATGTTGTTTTTTCTGAAACCAGATTGGAATGGAAAGTTATCAACATTCTACAGAAGACGGATTGCTACCAGGACTGATGAAAGAGGAAGAATTATGAATGAAATCATTATTGCAATGAGAGTAATCAAAATGTACGCTTGGGAAAAACCTTTTTCTGCGTTGATTCATCAAATACGAGTGTAAGCGTCTCTTCCCTTTTCAAATTTCTTTAAAGCACAAAAAAACGCTTAATTTTTTTCGAAATCTATGAGTTTTTGTATAAGATAATTTCGTGTGAACTGAAAAAAATCATGTCAATTCTTTAAATTGTGGAAAAATCGGTAAAAATCCATTACAGATCGTTTGTAACTTTCTTTTGAATTTGTTTCAGACTTGAAGTTGAAGTTTTACGTAAACGTTCCTATTTACGAGGAGTTTATCTTTCTTTGTACTCGTCAGCGTCTAAACTTGTGCCGTTTCTCACTGCACTTGCCTACGTTCTCAGTGGCCATACACTAACAGCTGAAAAAGTGTTTTTTGCAGTCGCCATTTACAATACGGTCATTCAAAGTGTTATTTACCTAATTCCTTCTGCAGCATCCGGAATAGGAGAAATTTTTGTTTCGCTTCAAAGAATTGAAGTAAGATTCACAATATAAATTACAATTTTTATACCACTTCTCTTCGTGTTTCGATTCCAAATTATGTTCACTAACATTTTAACCGTTTTATAATAAAGATATAACAATCGTATCATGTAATAACTCTTTGGGGATTTGGAATTCTGATAAAATCTGCAATAATAATTAAACTGTTTTGTTCAGAAATTTTTGCAGCTGGACGAGCAGCAGATAAATGAGAACATGGAAATACAGACCACCAATAAAATTCCAAGCTTGTTGTCTTCTGAATCACCTTTGACAAAGACTACACCTCATGTATATCTTGACTCTGTTTGTGCAAGGTCAGTTTTCATTTTGCAAGAATTATTTTATTCATACATTGCTTACAACATTATAATTGACAACAATTTTCATGTATTTAATATATCTGTAATTCTACTTTCCTATTGTTTAGCTGGACAAGCGAAAGTGACAACAAAACACTTGACAATGTAAACCTTAAAGTTGAAGGGGATCAACTCGTCATTGTCGTTGGTCCGGTTGGATCTGGAAAGGTATCTTTAAAACCAACTTTTAGTTTGACTAGCTATTTAAAATACTTTGCAGTAGAATTATTTACAGCAGATTTGCTAAAATTCCCCCCTTGAAGTGGCAATTTCGTTTTATTGACACTTTTATTAATAATGCAAATTAATTTTGTTCATTCTGCAATCTGAATGCAATCATTTTGACTTAAGCATCAATTGTGTATTGCAATTTTTGTCGGATAAAATATTTCACTTTGTAAAATAGAATATTTTGTACGTGAAATACTACCCTAAACAATGTAACAATTGTCCCAAAAATTAATGTGGAATTTGTTTTTACAGACTTCATTACTGCATGCCCTGATAGCGGAACTTCCTGTGCGAAGTGGAAAATTGAATATTCTAGGAAGAACTTCTTACGCTGCTCAAGAACCGTGGATATTTGCTGGCGATTTGAGACAGAATATCTTATTCGGAAATGAATATGATGAACAACATTATTACAATGTAATTAAGGCCAGTGCTTTGGAAGACGACTTGGTGCAACTTGCTCACGGCGACAAGACAATTGTTGGTGAACGTGGAATGTCACTCAGCGGGGGGCAAAAAGCCAGACTTAATTTAGCAAGGGCTCTATACCAAAAAGCTGACATTTATTTGCTTGATGATCCTTTAAGTGCTGTTGACACTCGAGTCAGCCGTCATCTTTTTGAAAAGTGTATCAAAAACTTTTTGCAAGGAAATTTAAGAATTTTGGTGACGCATCAACTCCAATATTTACCTCAGGCGGATCACATCCTTGTTTTTAACAATGTAAGCAAATAACGTTTTTTGACGTAGAATTTTTAATATAAAACTGTTTCAATGTAGTTTCTACAAAAGTTTCAATTTTTGTAATTCATTTCTTATATTATAATATTTCGTAAACTATAATGTATATATAAAGGGACAAGTTATGGCTCAAGGAACTTACAACGAGCTTATTGAAAAGGGCATTGATTTTGTCAGTCTCATGGCAAGTGAAAGTGAAGACGCAGCCACAAGAAAGGAAAGTGTTGTAAAACAGGGCGAGGTATTATAAATATAATATAATAATTTTCATGTATTGCAAAAAAAATTCCAAAAGATTTTGAATTATTTGAAGTGATTTTTTTTAAATTTATTAAAAGACAAAGCCTCCAGTAGAGGCACATGACAAACAAGAAGCCGAAACAGAAAAAATGGTCAGTGGGTCGATTGGGGGAAAAGTTTATTGGGATTACTTCCGCGCTGGAGAGTCAACCGTAGGATTCGTAGGTTTAGTTACAATTTTCATCGTGTCACAAGTTTTCATCAGTGCTGCTGACTATTGGCTTTCACTTTGGTAAGTTCGTTCACATTAATTTATATATAAATAGCATGTTTATTGGAAATATAATTATTTGTCAACAAATATTTTTAAATAGGACCGAGGCTGAAGAAAAGAATGCAGATCCGAACAAAGACGGGGACTATCTGGGAGAAAGTCTTTATATTTGGGTGTATGCTGGGATCGTCATTGGAGTGGTTACGATTAATCTTGGCAGAGCCATTGGATTTTTTGCTTATTGCATGAGAATCAGTATTAACATTCACAACTCGATGTTTTCAAGTGTTGTCCGAGCTCCTACTAAATTCTTCGATGATAACCCATCAGGTATATTATATTTTATGAGAATTGTGATCTTCTATAAAGTTTAAATTTTTTTTTAAACCGGACCATTTTCATTAAAAATGAGAATGTTACAGAATATTGTTTGTGTATTTAATAGGACGAATTATGAATCGATTTACAAAAGATTTGGGTTCGATGGACGAATTACTTCCTCCAACATTTTTCGACACTCTAATTATATTTCTGCAAATGTTCGGGGTTGTTATTGTGGTTGTGATTTCCAATTACTACATTATTCCCCCTGCAGTTGTCATTATTATAGCGCTGTACTTTATTAGACGCTTTTACGCCAAGACAGCTCGGGATATTAAAAGAATAGAAGCAATTAGTAAGTCTTACACTAACATTAATTAATTTGTAGGCTACTTAGGCAGATACACCAAATATAATTTATTTTGCATAATATTATTGTAGCTAAAAGTCCAGTTTTTACTCACATGACGGCATCATTTCAAGGACTGACCACAATACGATCTTCCCATGCTCAAGATAAACTTATAAAACAATTTGATGATCAACAGGTACGTTTTATAGTTTCTAAAGCATTTAATGCAACAATACAATGCAATTATTGGTATTGGGGTAAAAGTGTATGCATCAGGGACGTATCTAACGATAAGTATGAGCTTACGGGGCTTGAGACCCCCCTCCCTCCAAATTCAGAGCCAAAGGGTTATCGACAGCAAATTTTATTATTTTTTACCACTAACCCTCCAAAAGCAGTACCACTTCGCCCCCATTTCAGAATGCTAGATACGCCCTTTGTATGTATACACAAAAATTGTTTCATATATCTCATTGTCAGTTGCAAAACAAGTTATAAATAAATTTCTTCATTACGATGTTTTATGATGGTCATTTTAATTGTTTTAGGATATTCATTCTGCTGCGTGGTTTCTTTTCTTTTCTGCTGCAAGAAGTTTTGCTGTTTGGATTGAAATGGTTTCAGTGGCATTTCTAGTCTTTGTAACGTTCAGTTTTCTTTTGATAGATAGTTGTAAGTTCGTATTATCTTTAAACACACAAATATATTTTTGTCAACCATTTAACAGTAACCGTAATTAAGTATATGATTTGATGATTAGCCACTATTGGTGGGAAAGTGGGTCTGGCAGTATCTTCAGCCCTGACGTTAACAGGATGGTTTCAGTATGGAATGCGTCAATCTACAGAAACCGAGAATCTCATGACTTCTGTTGAAAGAACTTTAGAATATACAAAAATCGAGGCAGAAGCTTCTCTTGAATCAAATTCAGGTAAATAATAACTAATCCTTTCTCACATCTTACAGTATTAATCAAATTGTACAATAGTTTTAATTTATTAATCTTTGACAGATAATAAACCTCCAAATGATTGGCCTAGTGGTGGAGAAGTTTTATTTCAAAACGTTTACTTGGCCTACGAAAATAAAGATGTTTTAAAAAATCTTACGTTTGATATAAAATCAAACGAAAAAATTGGAATAGTAGGAAGAACGGGAGCAGGGAAGAGCTCTATAATTCAAGCCTTGTTTCGCATGACTGAACCTCGGGGAGATATTTTCATTGACGGCATTCGTATCAATGACATTGGACTTCATGATTTGCGCCGTAATATTTCCATTATCCCTCAAGACCCAATTTTATTTTCGGGGACGATGAGATACAATTTAGACCCATTCGATCAATTTCCCGATGAAGAATTGTGGACAGTCTTGGAAGAGGTAACCTTACTACACAGAATTAATTCAGCAGAAAACTTAAATTATTTAGAATATCCAATATTAAAACCGTTTTGGGGGAAATTTTTAGGTTGAATTGAAAAATGCTGTGCCAGCATTAGATTTCAAAGTTGCTGACGGTGGAAGTAATTTTAGTGTGGGTCAAAGACAACTTGTTTGTCTTGCACGAGCCATTCTCCGTAAAAATAAAATTATTGTGATGGACGAAGCTACAGCTAACGTTGACCCAAGGTATTCGACCAATTTAGTACTTAAACAAATTTAAAACATTTCCATGATGTCCATGAATAACCTAATATTATTTCACTCTATTACAATGTTTGCTATATTTCTGTTAACACAGGACTGATAATTTCATTCAAAAAACTATACGGACTAAATTTTGGGAGTGTTCTATCGTAACTATTGCTCACAGACTGCATTCTGTTATCGACTGCGACAGAATACTTGTTCTAGATAATGGATACCTCAAGGTAGAAATATTATGTAAATCATATAGGGTAAATTACAAATTCGCTTGTTATAAAATCTAAAACTATTTCGTTAATTAGGAATATGACCATCCACATGTACTTCTTCAAAATCGGGACAGCATTTTGACTTCTATGGTTGGACACACGGGAAGATCTACCAGTGCTATGCTAAAGAAAATTGCTGCAGATGTATTTAAAAATTATTTTAAGACAGTATTAATTGGATAATAGATCAAAAATCGTAGCTATGTAATTTTTCCAACTTTCTTTAACTTTTAAGTGTTACTCTGGACGAAGAGAATCTTTTCAAGTAAATACCGTAGAAGAAGTTTCTGGAGAAGAGGATAACAACCATGCTGAATAACCAAGATCACAAGTAACTCAAAAATTGAAATAAAACTCCGGAACACATCAGCTTCTAATAAGCGACTCTGGTTTGAACTTTTCTACTTGTTGATGAAGATACGCATGGAAAATGTCCGTTCTTGTTACTGCCGGCAGAAAAAATTGTCGTTACAAGTGCAAAATAAAATTAGCAAAAAATGTAATGATTGTTTGCGAATCTACCTACGTCACTAAACTTTTGAAATAAATGACAACGTTTTGCTACCTAACAATGCTTGAACAGTTTTGACTTATTCGCTATAAATTATTTCTGAGTGTGAATGTGATAATTATGAATTATGATATTATTACAGCAGAAAGAAGCTTAAATTGTGTTATTAGTTATTATTAACAAAATTATATATTTCAGATTAATATCTTAAGAAAGTCAATATGTACACAGGAAATATATTTTAAATTCGACTATAAGGATCTATACAATGTCCGCTAATTTGATGACAACTCTCCGGTTGCAGAACATCTGCATGGATTCCCCTTCGGACCATTCTGGATCTGTGGTGCAGAAGTCGTGGATAAACACTTTGCGTTCTATTCCTAGGATTTGACCACATCCTCTCAGCAAATGCAGCACTACGCGGCCACAGTTTCATCTCGAAATTATACTGATCCACCTTTAAGACACAAGTTTTAAATTTTTCATCAAAAATACTGTTTGTAATAATTTATTACATTTTTTTCAGTTTTATGAAAATGTTAACAGACCTTTTCAGACCAAAGCGTTGCTTCTCCTCCTAAAATCAGCCCAGAAGACAAAGCCTGAAGTGATCCATTAACTCCCAAGTGATATTCAGCAATTTTTACTAAATCATTGTCATACAAACTCTGTGGAAATTAAAAAAAATGTATTTCAAAACATTTTCATTCATGAAACCTTTTGTTTTCAAAACTAATGCTGCAAAGATAAAAAATAAAGGTAAAACTCACCTGCCAAGTTTTAATTGTCCAAAGGTGATCTCTTCCCAGCCAAGTACCGAATCCATGATCAAGATATAACGCATCCACATTTGAAAATATAACTCGATATTTCTCCTGTAGTATTTCTTTTACTTCTGTATGAGTGGCTGTATTAACAGAAAATAAAATTCGATTTAGACAGGCTTTTATAAGAATCGCGAAAATTGTTACAGTAAAATTCACAAAAATTGAGTAATAATAGCATGAGGAAGTACAAGTGGTCCAAATTTGTATGATGTAGTCTGATGGACTGAGAAAGTGTCTTCCTCGGGAAGTCATATCGGACGTCCACACAATCGGTGTTATGTAATTGTTGTTATTAGATTCAGTAAGCTTATTGAAAGCTATAATCAATATAACTCAATTATTACTCACATTTAAATTAAAAATAACTTTAGATTAAAACTTAATGATGGACCCGAAAATTGTCAAGAAAACTTACCTAGGGTTTGAAAATATGCCCAGAGGTCCATCATATCTGTGGAAGATCGATTCCGTTGCCAATCACGTATTTCTTGTTCGTAATACCAACACTGGAAAAATACTTCGTCATTTCCCATGTGAAATAGATCCCGATCAAAAACTTCCAACATGTCTTTGTATATTTCTCCCAAAACCAAATAGGTGAAATTATTCAAAGGATTCAATTGTCCGCAAGGAGGTTGTCCCTATATAGAAAATAAGCAATATAACTAAATACAACTTACCTTAACAAAATCTTAATAAATTGTAATGACATTTATAAATTTTTATAAAATACTTTATGAAACAAAGTATTGTTTAAGGAATCTTCAATTTTCAAATACATTTTTAAACTTCTGTGTATTTCTGTATATACGACATAGTAATAATAGTTTTCTTACACAATAAGTTCGCCAAGGCTCCTTATTAACACAAAGTGCCATTTCCCCTAAACCTGCCGTGGGTCCCCACTGCCAGCCTGTTATTATCACAATAAATTTATACATTTACAGATTAATATAGTTAGACTTTCTTAAAAGTTAGAAGCATCATATTAAAAAGCTATGTTATATAACGCATAAAAACATTTTTAAATTACCGTTTCCTGCATGTGCGGGCTGCATAAGACAAATCATTCATTATTTATTTGTTACAACCTTTTCATAAAATTACTGTCATCAATATCGTGTAATATTATCATATAAACTCACCGCGTCCAGTTCAGGAATTATTTTTACTCCCCTCAATCGAGCATATAAAACCAGATCTTTGACATCTTTCGGTGAATAAATTTGTGACCCGGAGTAAGCTCCGTATTTTGTCATCTTAAGAAGAATTCATAATAACCACGAAATGTATTATGATCAATTCTATGGAATTTCTCATGTAGAATGTATAACAGTGAAGAATAAATTAATGCAAATGTTGAAATACCTGAGGAACTCTTTTTGAATAAAACGGGAAAGAATTTGTGTCCGTGATGTGCCAATGGAGCATATTCAATTTGTTGTAGGACATTGCATCAACCATTTTCTTCAGGTAAAAAATAGGAATGAAGTTTCGAGCAGTGTCAATCATAAGACCTCTGTAGCGAAAGGCAGGACGATCTTGGATTGTAACGTGACTAACCACCTAAAATTAAATATAATTTTTGTCAACACAAAAAACAATTGTTAAGACTAGTTGCTTTTTTACAAAGTGTACAATATTCCGAAGGGACTTACTTGTAGACATTCATTTTCTTCATCAAATGCAATAAGCTGCCCTAAAGTCTCCAACCCATGACGAACTCCAAAGTAAGTCGTACCCGTAATTTCCACATTTATTTGCTTTCCAGTTCCCTGATCACAAATCGAAAAAAATATTAAATGCAACTTTACAAAAGAAATGATAAAAATGGGAAAGATAAAAGACTGATTTTTTCTTTACCTCTGGGGAAGTTGTTGTTGTAACTAAAAGTGTGTAACCTTCGTCTGTATTTAGGGAAATTCTTGTGTCCATACTCAGAGCTCTGAGTGATATGTAAAGCACATTGTTTTCAATGCCTTTTCCATTTGACGATGAAGGGAAAGCCGATGCACCTTCAGATTTCGGATGCATCTTAGATACAAAATTAATAATAATACTGTTAACATTTTAAAATAGTTTGAAATACTACAAAAATAAAATAGTAATTATCCGGCTCTTTTAGGTACATTCTAAAATAAATGGTAATAAACTCACTCGGAACAAACGATCCAGTAAAATATTGCCAGAGTAGCCCAACATGGCCTTTACAGCTTTATGCGGTGCTTGAATAGAAGCCACTTCGGCGTTTTGAGGGTAAAATGAGACAATATTTGGGCCCAGACTTGTCTACAAATAATATTTTTATCATTTTATGTTAAAAGTTCAAACCAATCAATTCGAATTTTCATTTCACATCATATTTTTGATATTCTTGAGTAAAAATGCACTTTAATTGTTGGAAAAGGCCATAACGGCCCATAAGTTCCACAAGTCAACCAGCAAACATCAAGAGGAACTTTAGGTTCAGCAGTATTATTGTTTAACTCTCTTTGGCAAGAAAATCCATCCACACATTTCCAAGTCCACGGGGATTTACTATAAAAATTTCAATCATTCTCTATCAAGGAATCCATTCGCTATAATATTATAAAATATTCGAAAATTTAAACAAAACCAAGGGCGTATTTAGGGATTTTGGTAAGGGTTCCTCTAGATTCAGCAAAAAGGGTTATTTGCGGGGCGAGGGCCACAAATAAAGCTTTTTAAGTGTATGGGCTTCCCCCACATTTATATGGTCCCCCTCTAATACCGAATCCTACGCCCTTACTCAAAACTTTCTAAATCGGT
This sequence comes from Pogonognathellus flavescens, assembly GCA_019776165.1. Taxonomy (NCBI): domain Eukaryota; kingdom Metazoa; phylum Arthropoda; class Collembola; order Entomobryomorpha; family Tomoceridae; genus Pogonognathellus; species Pogonognathellus flavescens. The sequence continues at coordinate 15,422 of JABASD010002597.1, forward strand.
ACTTTCTGTAATACGTACGTGAAAATGAAATAATTTAAAAAAAGAAAGCTTGCAGTAAAACAAATTGCAATTGATTCTCAATAAAATACTTTTGTAAATTAATTAAATTCTCACTAATATCATTTTACGCTAATCTAAAATTATTATTTCAAATATTTTATTTCCGGAAAACTTTAAATTAATTACATTGAGACAAATGGAAAAACAATAGAACAGTTTAATGGGAAACATTTTGTGTGATTATTCTTAAAGTCAAAAAGATGCAAAAAATTGTATGATTTCACCAAATCTGATAAAAGTATAAAAATGCTCCTTATTAGTCCTTTAGACTTTTCATCCCATAAAGATACTCCGTAATTGTGACAAATTGAGAAAATAGATTCTCTTAATAATTTAAAAGAAAAACTGATGCGTACTAACTAATTCACAGCGGATAGTAAAGCCCTTCCATTGACAGCGGGTGAAAACACGGTTGCACCGGAAGTAGTTGACGAAGTTTCCGTAGTTGTAGAATATCTGACGGTTGTTGCGGTACCCGCACCATTACTGTCACTAACACCTCCACCACCACCATTGCCATTCCACAACAAATTAGTTGGTGGTGTTCGTTGACTGTTACTATCTCCCAACGAGGCATTTGCCGAAGAAAAATCACAAAGGGAAAATAACACCCCGAAAAATAAAACCGGACCTACACATTTTCTAAAAATTAAACTCCTACATGGTTTTGCACATTTATTTTTTGTTCTTTCACAACACTCTTCCAATAAACTGGGAAATTTTAACTGCGATGACGATCCCTTAACAAAATCCATTTTCCGAACGTTCACAGAATCTCCAGTCATTTTAAAACATCTAGAAGGTTTACCTATTTATCTAATGTAATTATTTCTGGAATAACAACACTGAAAATATCTATGTCCATATACAATGCACTCGGCAAATTTAAATGAGACTGACACACAGACAAAGTCACAACGTAATTAATTCTCGAGAATAATAAAAGAAGAAGAAAACTGCAGACGGATGTTCTTCTGGTGATGTCAGATGTTTTCAGAAGATAATAATGATGATGCACTTGATTTAATTGATTTATTGACTGTGACGAAAAAGAAGAACGGATATTACAGAAAGGATGGCGACTTTCTGTCAAGAGACACAGACACAGTATTTTCTTTGGAGCCTCCTCAACTAATTAAAATGTTGTTTGCTCTTCTGACGACGTTTCACTCGATGTAGTACCGTTGCAGACTTTAATATAATAATAATACGTGATTACATACAACTTCTTATATAATTATAATAATTAATTGCGCTGTAGTATATATGTTACATAATATATCTATTACACTTTCTCATATATCACTTGATATTACACAGACAGCGAGAGAAACGCAAATCTCACATGTCCCATGTGTCTGTCAGTCTTCTAATGAATGATTTTAATAAATTTAATAATGTTAGTTATTACATTGCCTGCTTTGCATATTATTTTCTATTTATTATAACATTATTGTGCAACGGACTGTATGGTGTATCTTAATTTATTGTATATGCTAAATAGTTCGAGTGAGTCAAATTAAATCAGGACAAAGGTCGCCTATTTATAATTTTTTCACTGTGTTCCCTTCCCACTAATACTATTTACATATGAATGGCTTGTCGTCATCAGGGCCATGTCAGTTTATTTCCACACACAAACAATTCACAAACAAAATTCAACATGAAATGAAATACAACTATTATTAAAAGCTCTCTTTGTAATTGAAAGTCAACAGTTGTAAAATGACAACAGTCTGTCTCAAGATATTCAAGTAGAGTGACAATATAAGTCCCACAACTGTGTTGCTTAAATGTAAACTGTGTGAAAATCTTCCACTGTTTAAAAATACACTTATATGTGATTTATCTCTATATGTGAGATTATAATAATGCTAATGCTACACATGCATGTTTATATACACTAAAGATTGCAAATACACACTAATAATAATATTATTATTAGCAATTGACTGCGACAAGATGAGATTCGTCATATATAGTACGAGTTACAATTTACAATCGTAAATAGTATTTATATTTTTACGTTTACCAAATACTATACACTTTGTATGTATTAACGTATACTACAACTTTTAACTCAACTGATTCATGAATTGAAAAATTAATTAAATTGTCCTCCTCAGTCAACACTGCACACTTTTATATATTATCAAAATGGCAATAGCATACGCAGTAAAGATTATATAATGTTAAACAATTTCTGCAATTTACTTTGGTGTAAAATATTTAGGTTACTAATATTCCCTTGAAGTAAACAGATAAGAATTATTAACTCACGCATAGAGAAACGAAATATAAACGAATTTAACAATACATGGCTTAAATACACACACTATTGTTTCACTTAATTAACTTTACCTATACAATTAATTCACCGGGATGTTATAATAAGTAGGTATAGTATATATTATTCCTAAAAATTTTCTAAGCGATAAGAATTATTACTAACACACTTTAATTATAATAGTAGCCGTCTTTTTGTATTTGTAATCTTCACGATTCACTTTTACACAGCACATTGCCAAATCTCATTGTAAATGTGTGAGACGAGAACTTTATTTATATACCTAGTTTGTGTGTGTGGGTAGATAATTTTATCACTGCATACAATCGGATGGAATAAAATGATATGGCGTGCTTGGGAAATAGAATTTCTGAAAAAATCTTTCGCGTTCTTACGTCTCTGTTTGGTTTGTTCAACCCTTTAGCTTTGTTTTAGGAGTTTGTGGTGGAAAAACTGTTTTTTGACAGAAGGAATCATCGCGCAAAGCAAATTATAGGTTCTGATTGTAACTAATAACTAGTAACTACATCGTGGTACTTTATAAACCGATATAAAAGGTGCATAAGAGACGAAAGATGCAAGGTACACAGACACAGACAATGCAATCAATGACAGCACTCACTGCAATAATAACACTCAGCAAGACAGAGAGAGAGAGAAGGATGACGACGCTACGGCGACGACAAGACAGAGAGAAGAACACAGAAGAGGGTTAAAGGCTTGGCCACACAAAGTAAGTCTCACTCAGGTCTCATACAACAACAGAGAGAGTTCGTCGAGTTTTTCTAACAAAGACTTATTCACTCTGAGTGTATAAAGTGTAAACGTAAAGTGTAATATGTCGACTCACGACTTTAGTGACCCAGAATTAACAATAATAAATTATAATGAGACTTGAACACATTTATACGTACTTAGCTGCACTGTTGTATTCTGTAGTATGTACTGTGGAAAAATGCACTGATTGTTCTTACAGTGAAACTCAGAGAGAGAGAGAGAAACATGACTTTAGAGATACATTGTACAATAATACAAGTTTAGAATTGAGTTGTTTCGTTACAGACGCTTTTTAGTATTGCTATTACTTGTAAATGTGGTAAATGCTTTTAGATATGCCTACTTACAATTTACAAATACATTTGCATTGCTGCACCAGCTTTAAAACGTAACATATTTATTACAGATAGTTTATGCATCTTAACAATCTTCTTTTATTGTTACGAGAATATTCAAGAACAGAGAGAGACTCAAAGAAAGACACTGCAACTGCCAGAATTGAGCATTGAGCAAGGGCGTATCTATGTATGAGTTCACAGGGCTTCACTTGACCCCAAATTCTTGAAATGGAATTATTTTAAGAAAAAATCCGACCGCAGCCCCCAAAAAAATCCGACCGCATTTTTTACAGTTGAGGCTCTCCCTGAAATCCAACGAACCCACATTTCAAAATCCTAGTTACGCCTTGCAGGCCTTAAATGTACCCATTTATTACAATTGACCCCCTTGGAGCCTCCTGGCCATTTCAAAATCTTAGTTATGTCTTGCAGCCCTTAAATTTGCTCATTTGTTATAATTGACCCAATTGGAGCCTCTCAGTTCAAAATCCTAGTTATACCCACCACTACCCTCAAATTTACCCACTTTTTTAGAATTGACCCCCTTCATTGGAGCCTCCTATTTCAAAATCCTAGTTACGCCTTGCAGCCCTTAAATTTGCCCATTTCCCCTTGGAGCCTCCCATTTCAAAATCCTAGTTACGCCTTGCAGCCCTTAAATTTGCCCATTTATTACAAGTGACCCCCTTGGAGCCTCCTATTTCAAAATGCTAGTTGCGCCTTGCAGCCCTTAAATTTGCCCATTTATTACAATTTACCCCCTTGGAGCCTCCCATTTCAAAATGCTAGTTACGCCCTTGAGATTGAGTAGAATACATACACCCTTAGTAAGAAATGCAGCTTTAGAGTTTAGAGTAAGAAGAGTAAATAGTAAAATAATAATATGGCTTTGTGTAGTGAAGTAGTAATGTAATGGCACAGGTAGTGCACTGTAATAATAATAATAATGGAAAAGGGATGATGAGAACTTTGAGCAAGTCGTGTGCGCTTATTGTTTAGTGTATCTAGACTCAATTTATACCGAGACAGAGCTAGCAGTAGTGTTGGTGGTCGTCTTGTATTTTGTCTATACTGAAAATCTATAGTAGTATGGATTTATATTAGTCTGGCATTATTTTATGTTGGGATTGCTGGCTGAGACGAAGAAAATGCTGGGACGATGATGATGAGATGATTTGATGAGTGGTGGAAATAATGATTGTTCTAGTAAAAGTGTTCTCGGGGAGCTTTGATAAAGGCTTTGCTACTTTTATTTTATTTTTTGTACGGTTCTTTTCTCGAGATTGCGAGTGCATTTCATCGATTGGGAGGGAAAAGGACACTGAGTTGAGTATAATCACATTTCTAATCAAATCATAGTATTATACTTATCCCATAGTAGATAAACACAGCACTGAGCTACAGAAGGACCACACGAAAGCCACCAATTATTTTCTAGCAATTGCATTCGTCTATATAGTATAATATAGTAGCAAATACGTAAAAGTGGTACTTAATTCACCGTAGTAGACATTTTACTTTTTACTATGTATAAAACAGATGTAAGATAAACCAACTCAGAAAGATGTACATGACAATCTTAATGCTAAATCTTAACAATAACATTGTCTCTGTATGCAATATACAACTCGAAAATTTTTTGACTGTGAGAATTCCCTGTGTAGAATTTGTTTAATGTCTTTTCTACCTTTTACTTCAATTACGTAGCTACTAAAACAGATTTGATTAAAGTTACGTTTACAATGACAACATTTTATGTGTCCTTTTTATGTGTGTGTGTGTGTGTGTGCTTATCTTTTTTGTGTCTTTAGCCATAACATGAGAATACGTACACAAAAATTTGATGCTAAGGATTATATTTATTTATAAAAGGCACAAAAAATTTCTAACAAGCCTAATTATGTTATATAGAGACAAAGAAAGCTTATTATATTGCCTTGTCTTCTTCCAATTTGCTTTCAGAAAAATAAAACTGTTTGCGTAACTCGAACTGTATCGTATGTACAGTGGCACATCTTCATTATTGCATATGATACAGCATGTGGCTATGCAATAACAATGATCGTATTATTATCAGAAAACACATAAAGTGTATATACGCATATCAATATTCGCATCTGAAAGAGTTGTGTTTTTTCTATATAGAAAAAAATTCTATATAGAAGTAAATATATAGGAACATGTGCTTTGTTCACTTTGTGGTATTATTAAGATGTGTGTGAGTAGTAAGAAGCAAAATGCTGTGGGAGAAAATATTTCTTGTACATCGTAATGAGAACTAAACGGTATACAGAAAAAAGGACTGCACACAGCACAGCCTAATTACATTGCGTAGAAAAACATTTTTATTCTACATCTTCTTCTTCTGTTGTTATTATTCTGAGTGTGTGTGATTATGAATGTTCTCTTTGTATGTGTGCGATCGATTTTGCTTTCTGAACTACATAACTAAATTAATCTGAGCTACTGCCGTATCTCTATGTGTATGTATAAGTGTATATTGTTGTTCGTTATAAAATATAAGACGGTAAGAGTGTAAAAGAGTGTTATTTTCCATTGTGTATGAGTAATGTGAAACATTTCCGTGAGTTCATCCCCACAGTTCACAAACAATGCGCTTCCTATTCCTTAATAAAAAATGAACTTAAGGGCATTGTTTGCTTTGGCTGTAATTATTACATTTTCTTGTAACTAGCTTTAATAAATTTACACGCTACTTGTATACAGTGACAAAAGAATGTTGTACTACATGGCAATTATAACGCTGAATCGATATAATATAGCTCATACATCATCTCATGAGAAAATAATTCGATTTTTTGGTTTGTTTAAAACTATACAAGGGAAATTGTGTTGTTTCTACAATTACAAATAATTTACACGTGTGTTTTTCAACAGAAACTGATTTCGTTTCACAAGTAGAATTTTATTGCAGTTTTTGGTGTAGTAGTAGGGGTATTATATGTGTTGGTGAATGAATTTGCATGTGAAACTGTCTTTTCGCAAGATAAGAGATGTAGTATGCAGTGTTAGCAGTATAATATGTATTTGTAATAGAATTTTTGTTGTTCGTGAAAAATGAAATGGATATTTGTTGGTGTACACGTTTTAAGTAGGGTAGTAATAAAGTAAATGGTAGAAAGGGCACAAGAACTACTCATAAATGTCGGTTAGTCGGTTGATTCTCGACGATATTATGACAGTCAGCATAAAAGTGATGAGTTTATAATATGAGAAAATATTCTGATGCGTTGTTGAAAGGAATATTAGAGAATACGTATAGAAGATATTAAAGTAAATGAGACTCTCTTATCTTTTGTGTGTGTGTGTACTTTTCCGTTGCTCTCACACAAAGATGCGATAGGTTAGGTTTTATGTGTACATTTCTGTGCAATATTATAACAACTAATAGAAATATGATAATATTGTTGTGTCCATTTAACATTAGTTTGTTCTGTATGATTCCAAGAAGGAAATTCACGCAGTAAATGAGAATATTATAATTACAGACAGGATAAGAGATACATTTTACTTTTTAGATTACACTTGAATATACCAGATAATTTTAGATTTACTTTAAGTACCTATACGAAGTTGTAGTATAGGTATTATTTTAGTATAAAGCTTTTTTGGAACGGGGCTTGCCGAGATTACTCTAATAGTGGATTGCGGAAGAAATGAACAAGTTAATTGTATGATTGATAAAAATATTTTTAGCTCGTATATAGTTAACAGATTATTTGCATATAATAATTTAAGTAGGAAATGTACAAACAGAAAGGAAATTTTAACTGAAGAATTCCACAGATTTAATTCTTATTTTTAAAAACACCAGCAGAGCAATAATCAAGAACAAAGTTGCTAATTGCAGCAGCAAAATGTGGTTACACTGCATTTGCATTCATTAACTCAAAAATTCTATGAGTATATCGATCTACGAGAATTTGCACACTTTGTTTGCATTTTGTTATGTGAAAATATACTATCTGTAAATGAACTTAATTTTTGCGTCTCGCATTAGATGTGTTTTGTTTATACTGTATATGCATAGGTGTCTTGTATGTGTTTGTAAATATAACAAAACAACATTTTATCAATTTAATATCTAAATTAGATTAAAATGAAATAAATAAAGTAGTCTCGTTTTGATTTCACTTGATTGTAATAGACAGACAGTGTCAGATTGCAATGCACTTGTCAGTAAGTTGTGGCACGGTAGTTGGAAACTACCACAGTGAGATATTCATTTATCTCATAATATAATTGTGCTTGTACTTGAGAATAAAATTGCTGTTGCTGGTTGCACATAAAGAAAAATGTAGTGACAGGGAACAAACAAGAAGTTGTGGAATTGAATTCAATTGAGTGTCGTTCCCATTTACTTCCAAGGCTAATTAGGTTAAAGCTAAAATACACGTTTTTGCTATAAATACGAAATAACAATGGCAAATACACTTGCAAATGCAGTGGCACAGACAGACAGAGGAAAAAAGAGGAGGGGAGTAAATGCACGAAAGAAAATAACACGGACACGACGACGACGACATCACAGAGAAATGCACTCTGGAAATGATGGTGTTGATGACTTTGCTATCAGAATTGACTTTGCATTGTATTCTGGGTAAATGACTGCTTTATTAAATGAATTTGCAAGTAGATAATGCCATTACTTGACAATAAAATGTTATTTGAGGTAGTAAATGCATTTGATGAGCTCACAAGACACCTAAAGCACCCTCACCTATAACAAAACACTTTTCTAACTCCTTAATTGGTCTCAAAGCTTTAAAACTTTATATTTTTGCAATGCTGCTATGTGCCATAGTGTCATTCTCATTCATGTGCATATTTTATAGTATAAAGGTATTTGCTTTCGATCTTTTCTGCTCAGAATGTTGAACTCCTTTTATGACGGCAATAAATTCACCACTTCATTATTCAGCTAGCTTCTATATACACAAATATTTTTATTATTCCTTCTTTTGCATAATTAAATTTTTAAGCAGTAATGAGTTAGTTGATCTGTCAGAATTGTTTTCCTTTATATTACTAAAGTCTGTAGTACCTAATAATATATTGTCACATTTATTAATTTATCCAAAAGTTTATAGAGTAGAAAGTATAGTGCTAAAATTTCTCAACAACGTAACATCGTAAATAACAAAATCAACTGATAAAAAACAATTAACATCATCATATTATCTTTTTATATACGAACGAAGACTTATTATTTTGTTCGTAATTCATAATTCCGGAAGAAGATTGCTGTGTACAATCGAAACCTCCAAATCTCTGTCTAGCTTTCGTTAGTTGCGTTTTTTTACACAAAAAGACACAAAAAAAGTTTTAACTTTTAGTCACAATAAAAAAATCCTGTCATTATCCGCAGGCGCGTAACTAGGATTGCCATTTGGTAGGCTCACAAAAAGTTTGGGGGGTCACAAAGTGTAAAAAATCGGTTTTTTGCGACCTTCGGCCGCAAATAACCTATTTTTTGAGCAGTTTCGGGGGTCACTTCATTCTATATGACCCCCCTCTAGATACGCCCTTGAGTCATTAACATTATTATTTTGAAATGGGTACAATAATATTTTTATTATTTGATTTCATTCGTCTCAAGTGGATATTTTGCTGCTGTAGCAAAAATAAACTTGTCTAGTCTCACGACGGCAGTTTTTACCCAACAGTTTCCAGTTCGAGTCTCACTTCAATTTTCTCAATTCTCACTCACTCTCACTCAAAGGATTCTCTGCTGGAGTAGCTGGAGTCTCTGGAAAGGACTGAGACTGAGTGAGAATGTTAGATTGGTTAATCTCCTGCTACGGCGACTTTAGTTCGATCTGTGGAGTTTGTAGAGAATTGGAGCTCTATGAGAATTCACATGTGTTTGTGTTGCGACTGAAAGTGGAAAGATTCAAATTTCTTTCGATTACGTGCCAAGCCAATGCCAATGTCGACAACAAAATGTGCAAAACTTGTCAGTGCGATTTTAAAAGACTTTTAGCAGTTAAAAATACACGAAATTAGCAAATATAATTCGAAAATGGATAAAATTGTATAGTCTTTCGAATTTTAGTTTTCCCTGTTGCATGGTGCATCATCCATCATCAGGGAAAAGTTGATTCAGTTTCGAGTGATTTGTTTGTTTTTCTTCTCTCTGTCTCTCTCAGCTTCTTCTTCGCTCGTTCTTCTTGTTTTTTGTTTTTACTGTTGTCATTATTAAAATAAGAAATTTTAGGCAGTTATCACATTACTACGCAAAAAGTTCCCCGTTCAAGTTTAGTACAAGTCGGTTGTATTTAAATTCGTAATTGTTGCAGTTTTTAAAACCAAACTTCTCATTTATTTCAAACATTTCGTTTGAAATGGCGAGGCGACCTGGAAGCATACAGGGCGGACCACCATCAAAGCCCACACGTAAAAATTTCGAAATTTTTCACTGATATAAACCTAATTATACCACAAGAATAATTCCTAACTTGACAGTTGACATTATTATAGGTTAGCAAAATAAATTAGACCCTCGTTTTGCCAAATTACGCGTATTAAATTG
>JABASD010002598.1:0-25432 GCA_019776165.1 Pogonognathellus flavescens
TAGAGTATTAGTGTGTAGATTGGTTATGTTACCGGGTTGGTAATGCGCCCGGGTGGGTAGGAGTCGGTTACCCACACTCACAAGTATATGCCATACAGGCTGGTTTGGACCTCCATGGGGAAGCTATTAAATTTTAGTTAACAACATTTAAAACCTCGTTGAATTCATTAAAATTTTAAAAACTTGTGTAATTGTAAGTACTTACCTATAGATGAATCAATCCAATTGAACAAACAGAAAATTATTGCCAAAGCAATAAAGACTTTTCTGGCAGTATAATAAACCATCTTAATTAAGAGGTAAAATTATTACTTTTAGTAATTAAAGAAATTTTACAGAAAGTGGATTGCAGTCGGTGAGTATGAGCAACTGATATAAGTCTTGCTATTTATATTAAAATATAAATTGTAAAAATAATTCTCTTACGCATTATTTTGTTATTTTGTTTACTAAGGATAATATGAGAAATGGAAAAACCAAATGGTTATATTCGTTTCGTGTAAAATTAACTGATGAATCATCTATGAGCTTAAAAATGATATTAGAAGAATGGTAATGATACAAATAAGTTTTGCTTATTGCTTAAGATCCCATTACATCAATATTAAAACACAAAGGAATAAAATGTAATTTTAAATGACTTTCATGGAAACAGTACCTAATTGTAAAAACGAAAAGTACGCAAGGAACAATAGGAAATTACATGGGAGTAACATATTTATTTTATTACACAATTATGTGTGCTCACAAATATTCTGATTGATTTCCGTCTCAAACAGTTATACTTCAGTTTGAATTATTTAGCTTAAATTATTTGTATTAAAGTTAAAAGTTACAAATGTTATTACGTGACAGTGACATTAATGCTTTAAACGCTAAAGCTCTTTTTAATAATTACTGATTCAGAGAAAAATGTTTATTAAAAACTATACAGATTCAAATAACTAATAACTATACTTTGACTTTATTTATAAACAATTAGAATTTTATTTACCGCACGGTAATCATTTCTCTAGAATTATTTATTATTAGAGCAGACAATTATTTGCAATACAATGTATTGACCTAATTGACGCATAGCTGGAAATGTGCAAGTATATTAAGTATACAGGAAATCCGAATCTAGGAATTTTAATTTGTTTGTAGTTCAAACGTGGTTCATCGCCTTTTCTCATGTGATTAGTCTTCATTGCACAATGCACAATAAGTAAAGATAATAGTAAACTAATAACCAAAGATATATTTGTAGTCGAAAGTCGAAAAACATTTCTATTTCCCTATACTTAAAAATGAGTTTTATTTATACACATTCTAAGAAGAAATTACTTAATGCTATAATATGTCAGACATATTTTAGTGAAAAGTAATAATAAGTAAGGTACGGCAAAATAGGTTTTTATTTTTACACACAGCGTCTGATTATGAAAAAGAGATAAACCGGTTAAACACCGCAGTAGCAAAGAAACGAAGGGAATAGCGACTCTGTGATATGAACTATGACACAATAACATTAACTGTGAAACAATGTTAGCAGCATATAATTACTATGACCAGTACATGCATTTAAAAATATTATGTAATTGGCGATCTTCAAATACGGTTTAACTGTCAAACCGAATTGACTAGCAACATTTAAAATGCAATGTACCGTTCAGGTTGCCATAACACAGTAGTTAGTCTAAAAGGTCAAAGGTCCTGAAGGAGTTGACCTCATCTCCAAACTTAACCTTCCAATGGACCACTAGAATACATATACCAAATTTCAAGTCAAGTTCTCAAACTATTCTTGAGTTATTGAGCGAACAGACGGACGGACAGACATGAAACGCATTGTTATAAAGAAACTTCTTTTCTTAAGTCATTTTCATATCTAGATTCGGTGAGGAAAACCGGTCCAAGTGAATATTCCTTTAACGAAGTAAATGATTCGTGGTTTTTGTCGTTATTATTGCGTACGTCCGTAACTGTGAACAGCGTGAATTTATAAGAATGACATCGAATATTCCCGTGATCATAGAAAAATTTCCGGATGTTCTGGAGACTAACTGAAGTGTAAGCAGCATAATCCATCATATAAACCCCGACGAAACATTTCCAGTGCCCCCTTTCTCGGTACGTCCTTGACCACGACACCAAAATGCTTTGTACAAAACTGCTACAACCGTTCCCAGGCGCGTAGCCAGGAATGAAAGTTGGGGGGTGCACAGCAGGAAAAAAACCATGTATGCCTTATTGTGAATTTAGGCTTCGGGTTTAGTCAATGGGTGTGATTTTAATATAATTAAGCAGACGAGTAACTAGTATTGCCATTGTTGGGGGTAAGACAATTATCTTACGCTTATCATTTCATATCATTTCTTATTATCATTTCCGCGGGTAGCGCGAAAAATTTGGCGAAAACATGGGCTACAATGAACTAGAAATGAATTGAATTCGCGCGTAGCGCGAAACTTTTTATTACTTTTTGTTATTTTAGAGCAAAATTTGATGCATTTGACCTGTTTTTTGGAAATTTTCAAAAATATCTAGTGTAAGTTCAAATATTCTGGGGGGTGCACGTGCACCCTGTGCACCCCCCCTGGCTACGCGCCTGACCGTTCCAACCTTGACTTCTGAATCTTTAAGGGTGTGTCCTAAAACCTCACGGTTCATATTTCTGATGAAATTTTTTAATAGAGTGGTAATTACTTTCACTAAAAATTCTTAATTTTCCTGATTTTGAGATGGACAAAACTCGCATCGGAATTTCGACGTGGAATATGAGAGGATTTATCAACTTCTAATTGTTGTGATGGTAGTAGTATTTTTACTGAATTCGTAGCTTGGAAATCGGCATCGTTTTCTTCACTGAAAATAATGTCCGGATTTAATAATGCGGAGTTATTGGTTATCGTCTCCAGATAAGTTAAAAATATGATCCTCTGCGTCTTGTTGATCTTTAGTATTCATCCATAATGAAATAATGATGAATGAATTAATCTTGAAGTTAAAGTCGGACTGGTTTTGCAAAAATATTATACTTCTCAATTCCTTCAGCTTTCAGCAACCTGTCAAACTTGGTGAGAAGAAAATTTCAACCTATTAACAATTAAGCAACAACAATAAATATATTTCAAATTGTACATAATTGCAGGATTGCAATAAAATACTATATAAGTTATATATCTAACAATAAAATAATTATAATTAACGAATTCTTTAATTTTAAACAATAATTAATTTATTCAGCAGTAATTTTAAATATCCATGTCTAACTCTTTCAATGATTACTTATATAAAATTATTAAGCAAATTATACATTAAAAATTGTAATAAGTGTGTGTGTGTGTGTGTGTGTGTGTGTTTTACATGTAAAATGCGGTGTATTGATATGCAATAATAATCCCAATCACATTAATATAATCATTGTATGAAATGATGAATAGAATATAGTTATTTCTTTGAAGAATGCAGGAAACATTTGTTACATTTTAAATAAAAATTCTTTCGTTGCCTACGTTTAGTCGTTTACATATACGCACATCCTTTCAATCTTAAATGTATTATTTCTTTTTGGGGACTCCTACTGAATTATGACATTAACTATTAAAAAGTTGCTTCACTGTATAAATAAAAATATTTTGGTATTTTGACTCAGAGTTGCAAAAGAAGAATGACACAGATGCAAAATGCAATAGGTACTTATTGTTAGTACTTACACTACTAAACAACTTGTTTCCAATTATTCACAGTTGTATGAACAAGGAAAAATCTTCAAAATTAGCACAAAGGGTTTAACAGAGCAAATTGCTGAAGCAAAACGCTTTTAAACATTTCAAAATTAATTTTCCTGCTTCCCTATTCGAAAGTTCTTTTTAAGCCATTCTACCTTGACTGAATGACTCAAATTGAGTAATCATTATTACCGTCATCTCGAGAAGACTGTCTGTATTACCCGCTTAAGTTTTACAATGAGGTTTATCTATGGAATCAGCGTTAGTAAAATTTTACTGCTCTATTCTGTGTCAAATTTATTGGAATTTATTGCACCCTCGCACAGCGCTTCCATTGGTAAATCAATTTCATTTTTCAATCAATTAATAAAATAAAGCTACCTACAAAAGTGACCGAGAAAATATTTTAAAATGTTTTTGTTGTAGACGGTGATTTGAAATGCCGGCGGGACGCTTGGCCAAAATTTACAAAAGAAGAGCTGTTGGATTATCTGAAGAAAATTTCTGGCTCCAATGTAATCTCTGGAACTCATAATAATTGGGTAACTGACCTTGACGAAGGACCCCGATTGATGCACAACATTACAGGCTTATACCCAGGACTGTGGAGTGCGGAATTTAGTTGGGACATTGACGATGTTCTTAATCGACAATTAATTATTGACGAAGCGCTTTTACAATGGAAAAGCGGTTCTTTGGTATCATTGAAGTTATGCCTTTGTCCTCCCACTCGGTACGAAACATGCACTGGAAGGGAAATAATACAAAAATTAAATAAGAGCGACTGGGAAAAATTGATTACAGATGGAAGCAATTTGAACAAACTATGGAAAACCCGTTTAAACTCAATTGCGCCATATTTGAAACAATTGGAGTTTTCGGGCGTGATTACAATTTTTGATCCAATGCCGGGTATGAACAATAAGTGGAGTTGGTGGAGTGGAATTCCCGGAGTTGACGGTAGTCGAAAATTGTATCAAATCACACACGATCATTTTACAGAACACCACGGTCTCAAATCAACCATATGGACGTGGTCCCTTATCCATGGAGAAGACTCTTCCACGATAAAAACTCTGCGTGAGTATTGGCCAGGGAATAGATTCGTTGATGTGTCCTCAATATATTTAAGGGATAAAAAAGAACCCACTGTTGAAGATTATCAAAAATTAATTGCAATTTCCGGTGATAAACTCTTGTCCTTAGAAATGATGTACACCGCTCCCACAGATGAGATTTTAAAAGCTTGCCCTAAATGGTCGTGGTTTACTGTTTCTCATTTTGTACTTAAAAATTCTTCCTGGAATGACGATGAAAATTTCAAAATGAAATGTCAAAATCCTAAAATAATCCATCAAGGAGATATTGGTGTTTTCATGTCAAAAAATCATGCTCTTAATCAGAAAGCAGTTGGAAGCACGCAACTCAATAAAGATTACCCAGCTGGGTTTGCAGTTGATGGGGATAGCAAAACTGCATGGACCAGTTCTAGTAATTCTGGTGACAATGAATGGATTTACATTGACTTGGGAAAATTAAAGTATATTCGAAAGGTTAAATTATTTTGGAGTGAATATTTTGGCAAAGGATACCAAATTCAAACATCGGAAGATTTTGTTTCTTGGAAAGTTGTATATCAAGAATTTAAAGGGGACGGAGGAGAAGATTCGATTACTTTCAGTCCAACATTTGCTAAATATGTGAAAATGTTTGGACTAAAAAACAATGGTTGGCGCTACGGACTAAACGAATTTGAGGTGTACTAATCTTTTCTGAACTGGCACAATTTCAAATTTCAAAAAATTATACAACTTTTAATTAGTTGAACGTTCTCTCAAATTTAAAAAAATGTTAATAATGTTGGTAGCATTACACATACAGTTATTAAATAATTTATTGCCCTTACAATTAGTCACATTACATTAAAAAAACTTTAAAAAGTGTTATATAATTTCATACTTAATCGAGTTATACTGTATTTTAATAAGAACGTAAAAAATTATGATACAAGAAGAAGTAATTGGTATTTAAATTAGGAATAACAGAAAAAGAGTTGCTTGTTGTGTGTAGTTCTTCAGTATATGCTACCGTAAGACTTGCCGTCAATGCCGTCTGGAAAACCGAATAAATTCTTTCATTATAAATGCATGGTAGAGCTAAATACATTTTGTGCCATCATTATTGTACTATTATTATTACTTACTACCACAATACACCACACTTTATGATTTCAAAATTATAATGTAAGTATGAATAAAAATACTATGCTTTTAAGGGTGTACAGGGTCGGACATAATGATTTTCCAGGGGTCCACAGCATAAACCATAAAGTAGTAAAATATATGTAATACAACGTTTTGTAGAAAATCTTTTTCTGCGTTTAATCAGCATAATATCACAAAAATCGGGTAAATATTAAGCGGTCAAATCTCAACTTGAAAAATAAAAGTTAAAAATCAATAGTTGTTTGTTTAAACGAGTTGACTCAATCTCATTTCAATGTGCAATAACTCCAAAAATACTAATTGTATTTTGACCGGATGATGATTTTTGACAAGGCAATGCGATTTTTAGTTGATCTGTAAAAAATTATAATTATCAAGTAGCCAAACCGGAAGTAAGATGCAATTGCTTGAAAGTCATGTAAAAAGTTGTTGGATTTGCCAAATGTCCCCAGGTTTTGATTTTTTATAGCCAATAAATAAAATTCTCAGCAATTCGGAGACAGTAGGATGATTTAAAATCGCTTCCTGGACAAATCCTCAAAAATTCATTAAAATCTGTGGTAAGAAAAATTTAGTATGAATGGACAAAGTTTCAAGATCTTTTGTTTAATAAAATTGTGGAAATTCTTATCAACATTCAAATCTGACCGATTTTTACATTTTATGGTTTTTTAAAGTGTTCTTTTGGCAGATGGTGGTGAAAGTTTTAGGATTTGTCAAGGAAGCGATTCAAAATCATCTTAGTGTCTCAGTAGTCCTGAGAAAATTTTTTGTTAGCAATAAATTCCCAAACAATGAAAAATCGGGTAAATCCAACGGTTTTTTACGCAACTTTCGGGCCAACGGTTATTACTTCCAGTGTGGGTTTCGGATTTGTATAATTTTCAGCAGGTCGACTAAAAATCGTATTGTCTTTCCAAAAATATTCATCCTGACAAATTACAAGCATCACTTTTTGAGTTATTACATTTTGAAATACGATTGAAGCAAAATAAATGGACAATTATTGCGATTTTTACTTTTATTTTTCAACTCTTATTATTATTCGACCTCTTTATATTTTATCCAATTTTATGATATTAGGCTCATTAAACGCAGAAAAAGATTCTCTACAAAACGTTGTATTACATATTTATTACAACTTTATGGTTTATGCTGTGGACCCCTGGAAAATCATTATGTCCGACCCTGTACATCAATAGAGGTGACACGGCGACAGTGGATTAAGGTTTATCAATTCTGCTTATTGTAACAATTGCTCAATAATATTATAATTTTTAATGTTTAGCACTAAAAGGCATAAAAAAGAAAATGAGACATAATTTTTCGCTGAGCAGCATGATTTTACAAAAAAGATATACAAGTAAAAGATATACAAGTGGGCACGTGTTGTATTAAATAAAAGCCAAACATAAACGAGTCTACAACATAAATGAAGAAAAGAACAATTATTGATAATAAATACCTTCATTGTGTGATGATCGTGAACTTGAAAATAATTTATCAGTTTTATCTTCAACAGGCGCCGCAACACACTTCCCAGTGCACTTTTGAAATATCAGTATTATCGTTGGCACAACAGGTGTCATAATGGCCACTGCAACAGGCAGTGCTGGGAAAACAAGAAAATCCATATTTATAATTTCATATTCGTGACGTTTTCTCATGTTCAACAGTTTTATTGTTAATTCAATTTATTAATTCAATTTAATATTTGATTTAATTTGAATTAATTTAATAGTACAGAAAATGTAACTGCGATTGTTCATACCAGTTGTAATGTCAGCTTCAGGTTGTGGCAATGAAAATCTCAAGGCAAAAATTGCTAGTCCTGTGTTTTGAACTCCAGTCTCAATTCCTATAGCGATAATATCTCTCCAAGATTGTTTAAGCAAAAAGGCGCATCCTCCTCCTAATAAATATCCAAGCCATGGAACCAACATTCCAGCCAACAAAATCTTCACATATGCAACAGAAGAATTAAAAACAAAATTAATACATTTTAGCTCACAAACTGGAATTTTTAAAAACAAACTTGTTATACTAGTCCTTAAATATTTTAAGTTTGAAAAATAAAATAAAAGTTTTAATAATATGCTCGAAATTGAGAATTTAATCTAAATTCAGAATTACGTGCCACGTGAAAAGTTTGAAAAGGTAGAGATTTGTGTACACCGCAAATACCACGATGAAGACGATTAAAAAGGCTGCAAAAGGTTTTAATATGCGAACAAGAAATTTCGCCACTCTTGGCAGGTATCGTTGAACTAGAACTCCAACGATTAATGGAACGACCAAACTAACAGCAAAAGTTACAATTTTTGAGTAGGGAATTGTCAAGTCCGCCTCTTCAAATATTGTCGATCCAAGCGTCAAAATCCACAGAGGCATCATTGCTGAAAAGAAATATCAAAATTCTCACTCATTTAAAAATTCATTTTCATCAATTACACATAAACTTACATTTTATTTTATGTCAAGCATAATTATTTTAATAAAATTTCCTAGTTTCTAGTATAAAATTCTACCTACAGAATCTTATCATTTAACTCGGATTTTTTTTTAATGAGAAATGTGTTGAGTTGTAACAAAATTAAATACAGATGCACAAATGACATTGTAATAATTGGGTTGTGTAAATCAAAGTTTATTTATAAACAATGAAAAGGTCGACAGTTTTACCGAAGGCTGCAAATGTAGATATAGTTGTCATTGTAATAGAGAGATCAAGGTTTCCCCCTAAGGTGAGAGTCCAAATGTTGGACGCCCCTCCACCAGGACTGCAGCCGGTTATGAACAAACCAAGTTGTAAGGCTGCAACTGGAATGAGTAATTTTGCAACGCCAAACGAGAGCTGTCAATTTTTAAAACAAAAATTGCCTATTTAGTTAGTTAAAAAAATTTCATCAAAAATATACAATTTATACACATAAGATTTATTTATATTATTTTGTTTTTACCAAGGGCATGATCACAAATTGAGAAAAGAATCCAATAGCTGGTCCAATAGGCTTCTTTATAACTTCCTTTACTGTCGAAATATCAAGAGCTGCTCCCATGTTGATGTAAATAATGGCGACGAGACCTGCCACACTGTAAGTAAATGCCAAGTCAATAGCACGAGCTTCCCGAATGACAGACACCTTCACGCATCCCACTGCCGCCACCGTTTTATTTCCATCGGTAATGCGAGCACAGACTTTGGTTCTTCCTAAAAAGTTTCCTGTGATTTTGAAAGATGAGTTAACAAAGCTGTCGTCCAAGTTATCAGAATCGTCAATTTCTACAATGCGAGGCAATACTTCAGCAATTTCAGCGTCATCAATGGTATATTCAATTTCAATCATTCCTTTATTCGTCACAACACCAACCCTGTTAAATGTCACCTAAAAATTTTCAAAACATTTTTTTAGATCTAAATATTGAAAAGTAATAATAATATTAATTACAAGCTTGTCTAGAACTACGGAAACCCGAAATTTAAATGTATATAATGTCAAGTGCGTATCTAGGATTCAGTAATCCGGAGGACTCCAGCGGTTTCGGAAGGCTCAGATGTAAAATAAGCACGTTTAATTTTTGTCAAATAACTCCCTTTTTCCGGAATCTGGGGGAACTCGAGAATTTTGACCCAGATACTCCCTCGCACAAAATACATAAGACAAAAAATGAAGTAAAGTAATTAACTTACATTGACAGCTGTAGTATCATCAATTTTTAATTGCTGAACAGATTCAGGGTCAAAAGTCACATCCCAGGAGGAAACACTTTGGGCGGCAACTCCCACCATGTGAAATGAAAAGAGAAATAGTGGCCCAAATAGGAACGAATAGAGTAGAAAATAATGTGCTGGCCATAGTGGGCACATTTTGTACAATTCAAAATTTAAATGCTTTAGACTTTACGAAAAATAAAAGTCAAAAATTAAATCTTAAATGGTATGTAAAATAATTTTGATTTTTTCTGAATTTTTCTGAATTTTTTCTGGACTGAATTTATTAGACAGGTTGTTATTCGTTTGACAGAGCTAATGTCACTGACAGAAACATGCAACACAAGGCAATTTTATTTCAAGTCGTGATGAATCCACATTTTCATGTTCTCTCCCCTCACACACCCTTTCATTTCAATTCATTTCAATAAGCGCAATTATATTAATGTGGATCTGAACTGGTATGTCTGCCTACGTGCTGCCAGACAGATTCATTTATTTGTTTACCGACAAAAAACTTGTTACAATGTCCTTTTATTATTCTCTTCTCAACAAGGACAGTAATTATCTCTCACTGATATACCTACTTATTTATGAAAAATAAATAATACACGTACAAGCAGTGCAGTTGTGTAATGCGATGACAATACAAAACATTAAATATTACACAAGTTATTTACTTTTGATGGGTATTTATTAGCAATGGGTTCATATGTTCATTCACATGTAAAGTTTTTCATTATTGTTGCAGAGCTCCTATTTTAGTTTATTCGTACCTGCTTCTCACATTCAGTTGACATTCTGAGTTTAATAATTCTTGCATCATGCTAACATTAAATGCGGAATTTCTGGAACGTAAACAATGTAATGTAATTTTAATATCAATCCAATAAAATGGAAACTTAGGATGAATGTAATAATTTTTTTTCAAACCTGTCATTTGCACACGATTATTTTCCATTTGAGGTAGGCATAAGGCCATACGGTTCCCGGGCACCCTGTGACCTTCTCCGGATACGCCTTTGAAAGCTATTATATAATTATCTGCATATTAACAAGAATGACACTGCAACAATTTATTGACGCATTTATATTTCGTAACACTTGTGTTCATTATAATTTAGAATACTTATAGGTGGGTGGTGGGTAGGTTTATAATGTATGTAATATATTGTATTGATGTAAATATTTCATCTGAAAAGGTACTTAATAAAAAATCATTTATTAGAAATCAATATAAAATCGCATAAAATAAATATTAGTAGCTACGTTTGGGTCAGTGGGATTAGGTCCCCTCCCCCCAGATTCAGAAGAAAAGTATCATTTTTGACATTTGTTTGGTAAAATTTGAGACGAATTTTGTCATTTTTTGGATTATAACCATCCCAGACGACTCGAACCCCTCCCCCCATTACAAATTTCTAGATACGCCTTTGGAAGCAAGTCTCAGCAAAAGCAAAGCTGCTACTAACAGTTCTCTGTGTAGTGTATTTCTCGTGACTCGTGATATGGATTTACACACCGCGCACTGATGGAAATAAGCACATGCTACTTCTCGGCGGGGTTTGAGTTGCTGCTGTTCATTTTTCCGCTGTCCCTTCACTGATTCACTCATTTCTGATTGTAATTTGTCATTTTCAGTTTACTATTTGCTTTAGAGTTTGTGAAATAGTAATTAGTGCAAGGCAACTTCAGATTTTCCAACTAATGAGTAATATTTGCCATTTAAACTGCTTCTACAACTGTGAAATATTGTTTTCTAGTTTAAAGTAATTTGTGACCGAGTGGACGGTGAGTTTCCTACCTACTAGTACATAAGTACCTAAACTAGACTTACATTATTGTATATATAGAAATATATTATAATCACAAACACATAATATGCACATTTATTCTTATCTTATAATTCTTTTTTATATTGAATTGAATTTTATTAACAGAGCCAACAGCTGACTGCTGCAACTGCAAGGATTATAATGATTGATTCTACAACAATGAATAAATTGGAGATATTGGATTCCGAATCAGAATATGAAGAAGCTGAAAGCGAAGATGACGGTGACGAAATATTTGAAGAAAACACTGATGATGTGGAAATTTACGACGTCGAAAATTGTAAATATAATCAACATGACACAACTGCCAATCAGCTGGGAAAAAGCTGCAAGAAGTACAAAGTGTGTGCTATGTGCTATGAGCGCAAATATGGAATTGTCCGCTATATGGAAAGAAATGATCACATTATCTGTTCGAAATATTACTTAAACGAAAATCAAGGAGTTTGGAATTTGTTTACTCATTCATACTTCAAATCTACTATTGACGAAGGAAATTTTATGGTAGCTCCTGCTATTGAAAATATACAGCCAAGGGACAATATGCCGCTGCCGTTCAGAATGCTGACTGTGTTAACCAGACTTTCGTGGGCAACTAACGATGTTAATAAATTAGACAAATTAGTTATCGAATCAATGAGGGAAACACTGGAAAGGAACTTGAAACATCATTTCACCGATTGTCTGAGTAAAATGAACCTTTCAACAAAGGAAATGGATTCTATCAAGCAGTGTACAACGGACAACGAATTAATTGATGCGTCGGTTAAAATTTCAGTGGATAGAGAAGTGGAATCCAATGCCCCTCCCAGCTATTCGCCAGTTATGTGTTACATAAAATATCTGGGACGAAGATTGACCATTCGATCTGAAGAAAAAACCCTGTTGGATTTGTTACATTTTAAAATGAATTATTCGAAAAAAATTGAACAAATGAATTTCACAAACTTTAATGAAAATTTCCCGATTGATTGGCTGAACGTATCCCAGAAAATGTTTACTTTATTTGATCGATGGACAACACCAGAAGAATGTGAGAAAGTTTGGCATTGGAATCTTAGACCTAGCGTAAACAAGGATACTCTTTCTACAGCAGAAATTGAAGAATTCAGTAGTGTTATGGAAGAAATGGGTTCGGATCACAAATGGCACAAAATAGCCGCGCAAATAAATAAAGGTCGGACAGATATGGACTATTTGCAACTATCAACAATGCTGCCTAAAGAATCTTTTGAATACCCGATGTCTTCAGAGTTCAGAAACGAGTTGGTAAACATGTACCTTAAATACCAAGATGTTAATATAGTTGCTGCGAAACTAAATGATATATTCCCTCAAATGAATGTAAACATAGCAAGAACTCTTTGTAAAACAAATCTGAATCCAATGCTTAGAAAAGCTAATTTTACTTCCATTGAAGATGCGATTCTTTTCGTGGCTTTGGAATTGGAGAAGGAAGAAATGCTTAGGATGAATTGGGATTTCCAAATTATTATGGATTGGATGCCCTGGCGGTGGAGTACCGGGATCAAAGACCGGTTTAATTCCTTATTGGATCAGAATAGAACACCTTTCACTTTGGAAGAAGACAAGTTATTATTAGCAGCTGTTGAATTAATGGGCAAAGAGTGGTATAATATTAGTTTTCTTTTTGAATCCAATAAAGGTCGCAAAGCCTGTGAAGGTCGATACAATAAGCTAACTAGGTTACACAAGGATCTGGAGGATTATCACGCCGAGAAAAACAAAAAGCCTCAATCCATGAGCTGGAACAGTCCCCTGATGCGATGTATGTATAAACTTGCGAAAGTTTTACAGACGTGGGAAAATGTCAAACCAATTGACCGTTCAAAACTCTCAAGGGTTGGTCCTCCGACAGATGCAGATTTACACGGCTACATAAGGTCTTTTCCTAAAAATGTTGTCCAAACCACTCTGGACAAAGTTATCGGACATTGTCATCAAAACTTAGACTATCATCCTATGGATCGAAGACCTCCACCATGTGATCGACGAAAATTTGAAAGAAATATTCCAGCTAGTTGGGCTTCCGTTCTTCATCATCGATACATTGAACTGAAACCTTTGGATGAGGTTGACGATCCCACGGATTTTGAATTGGAGATTTATGCTCATTATCATAAATATGGTGTTGGCAGACGTCCTAAAAGTTCAATTCAAAGGAATATTATTCCATCAGCGGAGGAATTAATTACCTACCCTGAAGTTTCCAAAATTGTATATTTGAAAGAGGAAAACAATTTGAAAGCATTCACTACAACCCCTATTTGCATAATAAAAAGTGAAAAATTAAAATTGGAACGGGAAGAAGCAGAAGTTTACACTGGCTACAATTACTTGGAGGGTTCTGATGAATTTCAGTTTACTCCGGATACGTCCCATTTTACAAATGAAGATGTTTCAAATAACACGAAGTACATACCACCAGTGAGTTACGTTGAGTTAAGTCAATCTACACAAATAAAGCGAACCAGAGGTCCGAAGAAGGGATACATGAAAAAAGTTCGAAGTGCTGCAGCTAAAGCACGATGGAATAAAGTTGCAAATAATAAAGTTGTTAGTTAAATTAAGTAAAGTGTGTCTACTAAGAAATCAAACCGCCTTTAAAGTTCTCCTGATTTTTTTCGACTTTGACTCCCCCTGGCAGGTTCTAGTGATTCGTGACAACTTCCAATGTAAGTTTCTCCTGATTTGTTGTACTCCCACTGTTAGGTTTTTTATAAGGATTTTTTAACAATTCCTGTGTGTTTCTTCTATTGCTCTGTCTGTTTCAAATGAAGTGAATATTTATTGAAGTGTACATGAGAGATTGAGATACATTGTGATGTTTGAGATGTACAGAAATTAAAATTAATTGATTATTTTTTCATTTGTCAAAATATTTTCTGTTTCAGCTTATTTACATACATTTTTTAATGTATTTAGCCCTTTGGTCGTATTGCAAGTTTCATAATTGTCAGACAACTTGTATAAAAACAACATATTTCATCCCCCACCCCCCAGAGACCCTAGGTTGGAAAGTAAACGTGTTTTTGCTGTATTAAACTTAATTTACTAATAATATTTTAAGTTACATAATTTTAGGGATTTGTTAATAGTTATTCTATGTGTTTTTAGTTGTTATTTTAATGCATACATCCATCTGCATACCCATTTGGTAAATTGAAAAAATGTTATAGGAATTGGAAACTAACAATAACTGTTTCGGTTTACTACAAATTACCATTTATTGATCAATAGCATATATTATATAACAATATTTACCTACTTGTACCTATTTACAATGAATACCTATATACTTTCTGTTACATTGAACATTTCATTTAAAAAATAACTTTCCTAATACTTTCATAATAAGTACACAACAGTTAAATTATGAAGATTCGCTTAACGAAATTGAAATAGTTTCATATGTGTCCTATGCATTTATCTTCTCCATTTAGATCATTATAATTATCGTTTAGGTGTTGGACTTTTGCAGGAGATTTTCTTGTATAGCTTTTAATTCTGTGTCATTTTTGTTTTCTGGCGGAGCTGCAGCCCATGGTTGAAGTTCGCAACTTCCGAATAAAAGATACACGATTCCTCCAAAAGCATTAAAAGCAGCAGCAACATAAAATACAGATAGCCATTCTTCTCTTGTTCCAGATTTTGTCAAATAGCCAACTGCGAGGGGACATAGAAATCCTGTGAGAAGGCCGAAAGTGTTACTGACTCCGGTGATTATCCCCGCATATCTTGGGGCTATTTCAAACACACTAAAATTGTAGCCACCCATAAAAGCAAACTCAGTAAAAGCTAAACCAACGGCTATAACAAAAATAGCTTCAATTTGGCTTTCACATGAAAGGAAGCCTATGGATGTTAGACATACCGCTGGGATAATCATCCCTAAAAATTGTAAAAAAAATTATAATTGAATTATCACGTTGAATTTTTACTAATAATTTTAATTTAATTAATTAATTTAATTTAATTACATTTTTTATAATAATTTTATCATCGAGGCAATCAACATTACTCACCGACAGTGTTAAAAATCTTTCTAAGGTTCGTTAAACTGCACAAGTTTCTTTTCCGAAACGAATCAAATATTTGTCCAACAGTAAAGTGGAAAGTGAGCATCGTGATGAAGGGAATCGAAGAATACATACCGTTCTATTTAAATTGGTGAAAACATTTGAATCATTTTGCAGGTATTCGTTAATC
Organism: Pogonognathellus flavescens; assembly: GCA_019776165.1. NCBI lineage: Eukaryota > Metazoa > Arthropoda > Collembola > Entomobryomorpha > Tomoceridae > Pogonognathellus > Pogonognathellus flavescens. The sequence continues at coordinate 15,716 of JABASD010002598.1, forward strand.
AGTAACTGTAGTTTATATATAGGCGAACAAAAAGATTCGAAACTTACTTGGCTGATGTCCATGTGTAAAACTTCCTTCAAAAATGTAGGCAAGTATGTCACAATCGTAATAAAACCCCAGAAACAACAGAAATTTGTGATAAGCAATGTAAGTATCACTCTGGAGAAAAGTATTTTTTTCCAAGGGACATTAAGCTGCTAAAAAACACAAAATGTATGCAGTAATTATTACACTCCTTTTAATTGTAAAATGATAAAACACAGGACAAGTTTAATTTACTTTAACTTTTCCATTTCCATACTGAACAGCTCGAGTTTTTCTTAAATATTGCAGTTCACCACTTTGTATGCGCGGATGCGTCTCAGGCCACTCAAATATTAAAAAGTAACACCCAATAGCAAAAAGCATTCCATACGTTCCTGAAAAGAACATAAAACTAATTACTAATATTCAAAAAAACATTTTCCAAAATTTATATCAAAAACTAATCGAAAATATTCAGCTCCATAATGTTCATCTATTTCAATCTCAGATAATACTTATTGTTAAAAACCTATAAGACATAATATATAAATGGTCATCACGAAGGGTGTACGAAAAGCAATTAATAATGTTATTCTTGGATTTCGCATAATAATTAATAATTATGCATACCTGTAACGTAGAATATTGATGCCCATCCGAAATACTCACAAAGGAATGCAGAAATGGGGTATGTGATAGCTGAAGCGATGCCGAAACCTGAATAGGCAATTCCTAAGAGAAATCCTCTTTCCCCTGCACCGCACCATCGAGCAGATAATACATTTATCGAAGGAGCCTGACTTCCCTAAAGATTTTTTTTGAAAATTTTTAAAATTAACATTAAAACAATTGGAAACTCAATAAATACTTAACTTAGTAATAATAATACAGCAGAATTGTTTTTTAATTATTAATCACATTAGCAAAACCTTGCAACAAACGAGTCACGAACAAATATTCTGGTCCTAGCCGAGCTGCAAAAGGATTGATCAAAGTGAGGACGCTTAATACTGCAGAAGTGACTAAAAATGCTTTCTTTGCACCGAATTTATCACAAAACCACCCTCCAGGAATCTGCAACAAATAATATAAAATTATAATAGTATTTTTTTAAATATAATCTTACTTAATAATATCATCATGCTTACTTGAGTAACCACGGAGCCGTAATAGAAAGATGCTAGTACAGCTCCTTGAACATCTTTGGACCATTCGAATTCGCCCTGCCATAAAAAACATTTATTTAACATTCAGTAGGATCACAATGTCCAATGTTGAATGTACAAATAGACCGATGATGAAATGAATATCATTACTGATCATTTCAATTTTAAAAAACTTATCTGCATTATTTTGTAATTTTAAGGACAATAAGCTTTACCTCGTTATAAATCTTTTTGTTGTTAGACGAAATTAATTCGCAATTCCGTCCTTGAGTCACAATATTACTGATTTTGTCTTTGTAGTCTATGATCTCCAACTCAGAATCGGAAGACGTGTTATTTTGCAATATTTCAAAATGCCTTTGAAGGACGGTTGTACCATTATCATGCGCGTGTTTTACAAACTGTGAAGGTGTACTCGTATTGAGATATTGGGAAGTTGAGACGTTGTTATTCACCATACAAACTAATGCAAAATTTACGTTGATCCTTTGAAACATGAACCCGAATGTTGCCCACATGCACACGACAAATAGTGTAAGCCGACATGAGAACAACAAAGGAGCTGAAATAATCAACAATTCAAAATTCACGATCATTTTCTGCATAAATGTGACAATAAAAATATTTACAAATAAAATGATTAAATATATTGCAGACCTGGTTTATCTGAATCGGTTTTAACGGAAATTCCATTTTCGTGATCCTTCTCCATCGTTTTAGTTGAATTTGTCGACTAATTGTAAAGCGTCTAAATAATTTTTATTAAATAAATAACTTTCCTACAATAAATAAATCAGAATTTGTCTTGTATATCCCACTAGATATGCTAATAGCTATGTCTATAACACGCGCGAATATTTTGCACATTTTTTTTAACCTTGGGTTACTCACATCTTGCTAAATTCTTGCAATCTTTCTGCAGAAAGATGTTTGCTGCAGCCGTACTATTAATGCGGTTGTACTCTTCTGTGTGCGGTCGAATACAGAAGAAACTTCACCTCAAGCTCTTCCATGCAATTCCAGCCAAATTATTTGTTGGATTTGTGGCTCTTTCTATGGTGGAACTGGTGATTTTGTACGTTCTGTCCATAATCTGAAATCTAACACAATAAAAATAATTTTCAAGATTTAACTTAAATTCTATAAAGAATGTCTTGGTGCTTGATGAGGATAGTTACTTTATTGATGCAGTTATGAACGACGAAACTGGGAAGCCTTATTGGGAGTAGGAAGAGCCATGTGTATTATTCAAACTTTTCAGACTATTTTCTGACAGCCACATACTGAAGGATGTACCCAGGATTTCAATTGGGGGGACACACAATAAATTTAGTGCAAAAGAGTCTCATATTCGCGCGTAGCGTGAAAAATTAGAGCAAATTCAGGGTAAAATAACCCAAAAATATACACAATTTTGGCGATTTTTTGCTATTTTTCAGACAGGTTTTGCCTTTATCCCGATGGGGGGGGGAATACATACTATGGACTTTGATATTTATTGAGTAAAATAATATTATCAATCACTTTCTACCTCAATATTTTTGTACAGATTATTTTTTATTTTATTTTTTAATATTTAATATCCGTTTCTTCATAAAACTATATCGTTTCATTTTACTTGTGATACTATCTTTCTATTTTAATCTGCAAGCAACCTTATATTATGTTCAATACATGCTATAATAATATATAATAAACGGTAATAAATATATTATACATAATAATAATATTAATAACATATTAGTGATATTAATAATAATAATCACATCATAATATTCAGGAAAAATAGATACAAGTTTATTCACGTGGAAATCTGAACAGTTAAAACTTTGAGAATTACTAATTACTGATGTAGTTACTTATTACGAAACAGTCGATTTCTAACAATTTTTTAAACTTAACGATATGTTTTTAAATATAATGACGCAAATAAATATTTAGCTTCTCCGTTCAGTTGATTGTGCATAACCGTTATTGGTGTTTGGCTTTCGAAGAAGATTTTCTTGTAAAGCTTTTAATTCTGTATCGTTTCTGTTTTCTGGAGGAGCCGCAGCCCATGGCTGAAGTTCGCAACTTCCAAAGAAAAGATACACGATTCCTCCAAAAACTTGAAAAGCAGCCGCAACATAAAATACGGAAAGCCATTCTTCTCTTGTTCCATTTTTTGCCAAAAATCCAACTGCGAGCGGACATAAAAATCCTGTGAGAAGGGCGAAAGTGTTGCTGACTCCGGTGACGATTCCTGCATATCTTGGAGCCATTTCAAATAAACTGAAGAGGTAGCCACCCATAAAGGCAAATTCAATAAAAGATAAACCAACAGCTATAACGAAAATTGCTGCAATTTGACTTTCACATGAAAGAAGACCTATTGACGCCAAACATATAGCTGGAATAATCATCCCTAAAATTATTTAAATTAAAATTATTATTATTTCATTGTGTTGTATTTTTACAAATAATTTTTATCATGTTGGTAATTAACATTACTCACCGAGAGTGTTGAAAATCTTCCGAAGGTTCGTTAAACTGCACAAGTTTCTTTTCCGAAACGAATCAAATATTTGTCCAACCGTAAAGTGGAAAATGAGCATTGTGGTGAATGGAATCGAAGAATACATACCATTCTATTTATTAAAATATCGTTAAAATATTAATTGAATGTATATGAAAAAAATTATTTTAATGCAATCAATGATAGTTATATATGATTAATTGTGTGTAAAGGTTTGTTTAATGTTAACTTACTTGGCTGATGTCCATGTGTAAGACTTCTTTCAAAAATGTAGGCAAATATGTGACAATCGTAAGAAAACCCCAAAAGCAACAAAAATTCGTGATAAGCAACGCAATTATCACTTTTGAGAAGATTATTTTCTTCCAAGGAACGTTAAGTCGCTACAACATATTATGTATACATTATTATACTCATTATTTCTTACAAAATGATAAAGCAGTTCCATTTTAACCGAATATATCACTCACCGTATTTTTTCCATTTCCATACTGAACAGCTCGAGTTTTTCTCAAATATTGCAGCTCATTAATTTTTATGCGTGGGTGTTTCTCAGGCCAATCGAATACTAAAAAGTAAGCTCCGATAACAAACAGTATTCCATACGTTCCTGCAAACAATACAGACATAAAGTTAATTACTTCAGATTACATTCAACGGTTTACTTTAAGAAACCCTCTGCATAATGTAATATATATTTAAAGAACAATTCCATGTCTGAAAACTAATAATAATATTATTCACAACTTAAACGATAATTCACAACGCGTAGCGTGATAGAAATTAATTGTTTTGTTTTAAAATCACGTATTTAGTAGGTAATTATACCTGTAACGTAGAATATTGAAGGCCATCCAGAAAACTCACATAAAAATGCGGAAATGGGGTATGTGACAGCGGAAGCGATGCTGAAACCGGCATAGGCAATTCCTAAGAGAAATCCTCTTTCCCTGGCACCACACCATCGAGCAGATAACACATTTATCGAAGGAATGGAACCACCCTAAAGAAAAATACAAATTAATTACTTGTTTAAATTGTTTAAAGTGGCAAATTGTTTAAAGGCAATAATGAGGAGGCACAGATATTTATTGTAAGTGTTAGGTATTGAATTGAAATCTCATGACTTGCAATAAAATACGTTCTATTTACTATGTATCGTATCCACCATCTCAATTATCAGAAGAAGCTTAAATAATAGAAATAGTATAAAAAGGATTTTGTTTTATATAATTAATCACATTAGCAAAACCTTGCAGCAAACGAGTCACGAACAAATATTCTGGTCCTAGCCGAGCTGCCAAAGGATTGACTAGAGTGAGGACACTGAACACACCCGAGGTGACTAGAAACGCTTTTTTTGCACCGAATTTATCACAAAACCACCCTCCGGGAATCTGCAAAAATTTTTGATAAGTTTATATGCTGTACTTTGACGAGAATGCTCTGAGAGCGAACAAAATCTTTGCCTGGCACAGCAAACCATAAATTTATGCTTTTTTAAACTATTAATTCATTTAAAATTTATTATCTGTGAAACTATTGAAGTGTATTTATGTATTTACTTGCTAATAAATATTTATTACGCCCAGCTTACTTGGGTAAGTACAAATCCGTAATAGAATGATGCAAGTAAAGCGCCTTGGACGTCTTTAGACCATTCGAATTCGCCCTGTCATAAAAATTAACATTTTATTTGTATTCCCCAATCAATAGCTTTGTCATTTCACCATAATTTTTGATGGTCCAATTTTTTCACTTTGTAAACTAAATTGGTATAATATAATATAGCAGTTTTACTTTATTTTAATCACATAAATTTTACCTCATTATAACTGGATTTATTAGAAGAAAGTATTTGGCAATTCTCTCCTTCAGCGAAAATATTCTCTTTGTACGCTGTGGTATTAATCTCGGTAGATGAACCATTTTCCATCGTTTCGAAATACTCTTGCAAGATGGTTTCATTATTTGCATTAAGATACTGTGAAGTTGAGACATTATTATTTACCATACAAACTAAAGCAAAATTTACGTTGATTCTTTGAAACATGGACCCGAATGTTGACAACATGCACACAATAAATAGTGTAAGCCGACATGAGAACAGCAGGGGAACTGCAAAAAATACAAAATAATGCGTTTAGTTCCAATTCTCAAATAATTTTTAAACAATGGTTGATAATAAAATTATTTTCAAAATGAAAAACATTGTACCTGGTTTATAATCTGAATCTGTTTTAAAAGAAATTCCATTTTCGGAATCTTTTCCCATTATACATGCACTGTGAATTGTCGAAATCGTATTTGTCGTCTACAACATACCTCTTAAATAATTATTATTAATTTAATTTAAGAAAAAATCTCTTCGCTCCTCTACTGTATGTTGTGCATAAAAAGAATATTAATACTGACGTCAGTATTTCTTCCCTAGGACTATTATAATTATTATACTATTCCAATTCTAGGTTGAACAGGTGTATGAAAACAACAATGATGGCAGTAGAAAAATATTACAATAATTATTCCAGCCGAGAATATATTTTATCAACAGCTGCTACTACTGCTAGTAGTGTTATAGCGTGCAGTTGATAATAGACATGTGAAAATAACGTGGTGAGACAAACTTTACTCTTACTGAAAACACTCACAATGTACAGATTCGCCCTAAACACGCGAAACTAAAATTAAAGACTTTATATCAGTCTTGTCTCTTAAGAGCTTTGAAAATGAATACAACATAAATGAATTGACAGAAAAGGATGTAGTGGTCAATTGGCAAAAAGTTAAAATACATGTAATATTTATTTATACTGAAATATCTGAGGTTTGTGTTAAACTTCAACTTATAAATGGTTAAAGGATAATAGAAGAAGAAGCAGAAAGAAGAAGAATATGTAAAGCACTTCAGTATTAATACATTCAGCAATAATAGTAGACAGAGTTAGGTAAGTTTTTTATGTGTACCTAAACTACTGTGCACAACCAGCACAGCTACAGGCTGAAATAGAATATAAAATGTAGGTATTTGTGTTTAACCTTGGTAACTTTAAGTTACATGTGAGCATATAACCTTGCTAAATTCTTGACTTGAGTGATTTTATAGCTATGATAATCATACATTGTGTATTCGGGTATTGGCTATACTCCTGAACAGTCCATATAGAATTTTTTATATACACAAATATTCTATAAATACGGATACCGATTTGCGATTAACTTTGCAAACATTAATTCTAATAATGCCCTCTTTGCCCACATCACCCCTTAAGCAATTTTATGGTACTGGCTGCTGGGAATCAAACCATTATATTATATTTATTACATGTGTAAAAGTAGTAGTCTAGTGGGCTACTAATAATATTAGTATGATTTGTATTACTTGTAATATAACGAAATGGTTTTATAGGAGCTCCTGTTATGATGTGCTGACGGGAATAACACTTTCTTCTAGAAATTACGAAATAATGGAAATACACATTAATGAAGCTATGAAAATATTGTGACATTCACAATTTTATGATGATTTTTGAAACGAAAAACGAAGAGATTGGGAACATGGGAACCGTGGAATAAATTCTACCTTTTTGAACTATATAATGTCCATCAAAAGCTCTTCCGAGACTACAATATATACTAAACAGGTTAAATGAATCTTTATTCATGATAATGAAAGTAAGAATTTGAATTTGAATCTCAGAAGAATTGGTCTGTACATGAAGAGATTCATTGTAACTTAGAAAACGATTCAAATGGAAGAATTGACATTATAGCATTTGATAACATAAGCCGACCAGGATTTATCATTGACCCAACAGTAAGATGGGAAAAGTCTAATAATCAATCTATTGAAGTTCACGATGAAAAAAGTGCAAAATATACTCCAGCTATCAAATATTTCTGTGAAAAATATCACCTTAAACATCTTGAAATCGTCGGTTTATTCATTGGAGCCAGAGGAACAATAACTCCTTTTTTTGAAGATTTCAGAAAAAAATTAAAATTGCCCAAATCTCTTTCAAAGGATATAGCATTATCTGCTATAAAAGGATCCATTTTAATACTAAATAATCATTTATATCCAAACAAATGAGTACATTATTCGAACTCATCAATTCTAATATATAACGTTAATTAATTTTGTTATAACCTTCTATTATAATTATTACTGAGTCATTTTGGCTATCATATTTATGTATATGACAGTGACAGTTTAATAAATATTGTTTTTCCCCCATTATTTGTATTGATTTTAGAAATATAATATTTGCAATTTTACAGACTATCAAAAGTATATAGGTGATGAAACAATATGTAAATAGGATATATTACTTTGGATATGATGTTAGACATGGAAGTAATGGAAATTCTTCACATTGATTATTAAGTATCGTCAGGTACTTTATTGGAATTGGTATGATGTCCGTCTGTCCGTCCGTCATCGTCTGTGTACAAAAATGGATCGGGTTGGTAATGCAGTGGTGGGACTGGAACAGTTTTGTAGTGCAGTAGTGAGACTGGAACGGGATGGTAGTAGTGGGAATGGATGACTTTAGTAGTTTTTGATATTATAGATTTTAAAATAAATAATACTTTCAAACATTGGACGGTGCTTTATTACTACGATCATTTGTAACGGATTATTCACATTACATGTAAATATTAAATCCTATTTGTAATTGCCTTTGAAGTTGGTGCTGGTCTGCAATGTTAAATGTATATTCTAGAGATACTATATGTACTATAGGTATATCGAATATTTCAACGTTAAATTAAGTACCTCTACCTACCACTACATGTTTCAAATAAATAAAATAAAATTACGATAGTTTACAATGATACATTACATACATTACAATGTTTATTGGAATTACGGTGGTACCTATGTACATGATTCTATTAACCTATCAAAACTCTTCATCGTGGCTTTACAAACTGTAAATAAAATTTCTATTAAACACAAATGTCCTATATTATAGAGAGCAGTTATAATAACCGGTAGAGAAGCTGATGGGAACTTTCCATGTTTCAAATTGAATAATATTTATAGACTAAGGCATGCCACGTTATAATGGAAAACTACTATATAATATATATATATATAGTAGTAGTAGTAGTAGTAGTATAATATATATACTATATGGAATATCTATTTGTCATTTAATTATTATTCCTGTAGCTGTGATGACAATACGGTATAATATAGTACTTCCTATAGAATGTATTATAAATGATGTTTTTGTTTTTGATGATTGCATTGGACTTATCAGGATGTTAATAAGCAGCACTTAACAAACTAAAATATCCCATCTAACTGTGTCTAATTTTCATGATACATATTTTGCTGTTTATTGAATTTGGTAGGACAAGAGAAAATCGATGGTGTAATCGAAGAGAATGCTGAAAAAGGCGAATGTTGTGCCTCTTGAGATGAAGAAGAAGATTCCAATTTTCATGAAGATGGGTCTGCAGGACGGAATCCATTTTGATATTTCCCGATCTCCCACGAAATGTTTCCAGTTGGCCACGAATTCCATTGAGTTGATGTGTAGCTTTGCTCCTTGAGGAATGAAGCCGAGTTCCAACCCAATTAGCCCAAACATGAATATTGGGAACATGAGATAAAACGGCATGGGAATTATATTGTACATCCCCAGAGTGACGAAATTGACGGTGAGTCCGCATAAGAACGCCACAGCGAAGAATCCAGGAGCCACAAGAAAGGTGTGTTGGTTGATAATGTCGCTGAGCATTTGCAGTTGAAGATAGTGACCCCGAACGAGGGTAACAGCTCTTTTTTCGGTATATTTTTTCAACTCCGGGGTCATTTCAGGATCTTTTCGGATTTTGCTGACATATCTAGGGCAGTAGATAGCAAAATGCTTTGTCCAGAAGAGAGCCATTTGGATGTACGTAATTCCAATGAGACAGTAGAAAGCCACAATGTTGCTGATGTAGAAAATGGTTTCGAATACCCCGAAAAAGACAAACAGCTTCATCAGGATGTGATTT
>JABASD010002599.1:0-25430 GCA_019776165.1 Pogonognathellus flavescens
GTTTTTGGTGTGATATAGATTTTAAAATAATAAAATATAAAATAATAAAATATAAAATAAAATATTTCAAATCACCTATCGGTCTTTTTACATTTGTTACAAATTGTAACAGTTTATTGACTAATCAAATAATCTAAAATTTAGTTTAAGTATGTAACCATCATTTCGTGTAGTATAGTATGTGCAATATTTAATGCTCTAGTATGTATATAGAGGGCTCTGTCAATACTCGTGTTCAAGCACAAATCACATCTGTTGTAACTATTCTTGTATGCTCTGTGTTTCGTGAGATCATCATGAAGGTTATAAAAAGACCTGGACTAACGGTCGCAGGGAGTCGCGTCTCTGCTCTTGCATCACACCCTTCGTTGAGACTATTACATAATAAACCCAAACATCACAGTCCCGTTACATTTTTCATTGATCTTCCTATTTAAACTAAATCCCATAATAACTTATATATACGTAAAACCATACATTTATATATTCATTTTGATCGCATCTGCTTTAGCGGAATTAAGGGTGGACTTGGTTATTTAAATAGTTGACAACATCTGTCGTTTCTACCTTTTGACACACATTGAATCCGTAGACTTTGACACATTTGACTTGCATGGAACTGTCGCCACAGTCAGAGTCCTCTTCACAGATGCAGTTGTCATTTAAACCGCAATATTTCTCTCTTGGGTCCCAAGGGATGAAATTAGATGTTCCAATAATTCTCTGTCCAAAATCATTCACGAAAACTCCGAAAGGGTCATAGTGCTTCATTTCTTCTCGAAATTTATGCAAGTTTCGTCCCCGTCTCTCAAAGTATTCTCCGGTAAACCAATGAGCACCATTTTTCGCCCAATGCGCTCTCCCATCGTGCTCATTAATCTGAAACCGAACAACATTTTCATTTTTTAAAGCTTTGCCACGAGCAATTTTGTAAGCCTTCAATTTCTTTCCATTTTGCAGATGACGAAGAAAATTATTAAAAGGGCATTCTTTGCTCATTTAAAATTTGAATTCGAGAAATATTTCCATATCCTGTTATTATCGTCATAATCATGCCGAGTGTTTTAACCCAATCAGAGTTTTGACGTGGAACTAATATTAAACTGATATCAAATATCAGGGACGTGAGTATGACCAAATAAATAACTCACATTGGAAATGAAGATATCTTCATGGCCGGTTATGTGACAAGTTTTTGTAATTGTAGGAATAATGACAGAAGTAGAGAAGAATGAAAGTATTTGTTTACCAGAGCTTGCATGATTGCTTGATGGGCTCCAATTCCTGCCCGGGGAGTGTTGAATGGGTCCAATCTGCAGGCTTCAATCCACTCAATGTGCACCGTCTCCCTTCCACTTTCAATCGTCATCAAACCGTTGCTGGCTGGCGCAAAGCGAAAGTAAAATCCGATCATTGGGAATTCTGCAGGAGATTCTTTTAAAATTGCCTTTATGGTTTCTGCCACTTTCACCGTTTCCCTGATGTCCATGGCCAGTCCAGAGTTGATTGGATACAAATCCCATGGACAAAGATTTCCGTTGCATCGGTTTGTCATGAGTCGGTGTCCGTAGCCAACCGCCGGGTTTTTTAATGTAATTCCATCTTCTGAAAATACGACGGGTTTTCTTGGCGTGTATCCATACAAAGACACTTGAGTCAAAGTCTGAATTAGTTTTAGCCCCTTCAAATGTTTCAGTTCCTGCAGCATCTCCATCAAAGCCCGAATAGTCGTGATGAAGTTTTTGTCCACACTCGGAATAAAGTTCGTTATCGCATTTCCCTCGTCACTTTCCGGAAGGAAGTCTCCTTCTGAAACCACAATGGAATTGTCGCTTGGAAACCACCAGAACTGAAACAAATCGTGTTGTCGCGCCATTTTCGAAAGTTGTCCATTAAAGAGGAGACTGTCAGAGGCGGGGTAATTCTGGATCCGCAGTTTGAAGAGAGGCACTGTGGTTATAGTGGCGGAATAAATGATTCCGAGGAATCCCAGATTAGCTTTAAACGCATTCAAATCTTCCGGATTTGTGATGTTTCGAATTTCTCCGGTGCCATCGACAAGGGTGAGTCCCACAAGTTGATCCACGAGATTGGAATGTCTTAAAGACGACCCGTGACTGGCGCAGCCAAGAACTCCCCCGATTGTGATTCCTCCGTGGGAAGGCAAGTTCGTCAAACTTCTTCCGTGCTTCTGCAGCTCGTCCAGAGCATCCGTCAATTGCGTCCCTGCGCCGAATGTGGCCGTGGAGTCCTCGTTCACCCTAACAAATCGGATGCTTCTCATATCAAGAGGAATTCCTGGAGTGCAAATGAGATCCGTGTCTGTGTGTCGGCTCCCCAAAACTCTGACCGTTACTTTCATCGCCAAAGCCGCACGAACGATTCCCTGAATTTCAGAAATGGTTTCCGGACGAACAAATGAATGTTGAGAACGACATGTGGTTCGATTTTGGTAGGAACCGTAAACATGTTCCCTGCACAATTACAATTTAGAAGTTGAGCTGATGGACATTGACAGACTGTGATGTGCGAAGATTGAAATAAATGGCAGTCCAATACTTTTAGAATAACTGTGAGATATGTCTGAGATTACGCTTACCCGTGGGATGGAGGAGGAAGACTTCTAAGTCTGGATTCCTTGATGAATGCATTTCCGAGTGTGTGGATGAATGCAAGTGCAAATGTGAGTAAAGGAAACCTGTCCAGCTCCAACCCGTTCCAACTTGTGAACGGAATGTCTTCCGCTGTGACTAACATTTGTAAAAGGAAGAGAATCTTCTAGCACCAATCAGCAGAATGGCTAAAGGAATAATTTTTATTGTCAGAGGCAGAGCTTCATTTCACTCCCAAACCCAAATCTGCTCTCACCAGTCTTGATTGTGATTTTGTAAATATCTCCATCACTCAACTCTTGTAAAGATGAAAGGTTGATGTGAGGAAGTCTAAGCAATAGTAAAGTGAGCAGACAATATGGGGAGGAGATAAATTAGTAACAATTAATAAATACATATATGGTGGAACACGAAGAACAAAGAAAAGCAAAGTTGTGTTGACATTGTCGTGTTGATGACCCAAATTCATGTCTCTTCACCTTTACCCAATTCAATTACGTCTCCCATCACTCATTCAATCTCTAATATTTTCATAATAATATTTAACACAAGTCTTTCCTTCTACACTCAAACTTCAGTCGTGTTCAAGTATTTCTTCCTGTGTGCAAAGTGCAAATTAAACACCATCATTCATTCAATGTGAGTCGGGAACTTGTATTTCAAATTTGCGGCCCATGCACATCGCAACTAAACTGAAACCCCAAAGAAAAGGAATAAGCACGTCCTTTATTATTTCTTCTATTACAAACCCCAGGTCCTGTTAGACAAATTACGGCATTTGCTGTTTTATTGACTTTTAGAATACCTATGTATATTTGTGAGTGCATTAAAAAACTTTTATCCATTAATCTATAAATGGGCCAATAAATGAAAAATATAGAAATTGACGTAGTGCGAGTAGTCGTGTCCAATAATTCTTATCATTCTTAATCGTTTGTAACTTGTAGCAATCTTATCTTCAAGTTTATTGCCTACAACTCTCGCCATTTTTCAATGTTACAATGTTGGATAACCCTATAAGGATGTACTTTTAAGTTGGCAAAATGTTTTGTTGTAGGCTGCCTACATTTTATGCCCACTTCAGTGTTCATGATTACTCTTGCGCGAATTATAACCAGAACCTGTGCATAGTGCTTCACCACATGCAAAATTCAGTACATTGCTTTGGCCATACTAATACAAATATTTAGTAGCCACAAATAGTTTCGTATTATCATTCGTTCATTTTATTACTGCAAGTGTTTATATGCATTGTTATATGTAATTGTAATGTAATGCTTGTGTAGATTTTGTCTATTTACTGTGAAACTAACAATAAAACACAACCAGATTTGCTGCATGGTTACTCCATATATATAGTACGCGTCTATAGACAAATATTGTTAGAAAGGTAGTAGAGGTGGCAACGAGCCCAATTTTTCAGGCTCGGCTCGAACTCAGCTCGAACTCAGCTCGAACTCGATTTAACTTTAAAAATTGGTGCTCGGCTCGAACTCGGCTCGATTTTTGCCGGCTCGAACTCGTCTCGATTTTTGCCGGCTCGAACTCGTCTCGAATTTGCTTGAACAGAATTTACTTGGGATTTTGAATATTTTTATTATAAAAATGTCTCTTACCGACTCAAATTGCATTGGAATACAATAATAAAATATCATGTGGTATACAAATTAGTATTGAGGTCGATTTGAAGATATAGCTCGAACTTTGCTCGAACTCTGCTCGAAGTCCGCTCGAACTCGGCTGGAAAAAATTGACAGTCGGCTCGTGCTCGGCTCGGCTCCAAAATTGTGCAAAAAATCCGGCTCGAACTCGGCTCGACTCGTTGCCACCTCTAAAAGGTACCTAATAAAATATAAAATACATTGTGTCAATGCCAACATTATGTGAATGAAAGAAGGGAGTTAGTGGAGTTAAGTAGGTAGTTGAAGTAATTTAATAGGGGACTATAGCAGTTTCATTCTGCAACTTAAAACAATGTAAATAAATCCTCAATTGGTTGAGAACATTTATTAAATACATATATTCATTAATCATCATAATTATCGTTATATTAAAGATAATAATTATTATTATATTAATTACTATATAATCATCACAATTCCTAATTAATTACTGTATTTTATACTAATTGTTAGAGTTATAGAAATACTTACCATCATGCCAAGCTGTAATGTCATTTATTATGGAAAAAATGACTTCATTTAACAAGAGAATAGAATGAACCACTATTTTAATTTGTCAAAACTGTTATATTCCACACAGACCTTGAAGTCTCGAAATACGTAAAATTGAAATACTGCACACGGTTCTTACACGTTTTTTATTTCTCATTTTGTGCACTAGTTGTTCATTGTAATAAGATTAATAAAAATAAACTGAAAATGTTTGTGTGTATTCTCTTTCGATGCCCGAGGCACATTTTAGATGTTTTTACTATAGTAATATTATATAGCTGCATCTACCAAACTTTGCTTACAGGGCATAAACAGAACTTGTTGTGGAATAATGAATAGAAATGGACTGTATAGTTAATTGAAATTAAAGGAGAGGAAGATTGATTGTGGACTAATAATTGGCAGAGAGAAAGAATTTGTAGGGTGGGAAAAGACATTCGAAGATGAAAACGGAGAAGCTGAGACAGTGGCCGAAAAGTAAAATGAAGAAGGCGGTGGAGACGTCTTTCAAGTCCAAAGATTCTTTTTCGATCCCACTTCGAGTCATGCACTGCACGGAGTGCTTCCAGTTGTAGTTCTCCAAAATTCGGAATCGGATGCCTCGCTCGTGCATCACCAACACTCTGCAATCAAATAACACACACTCCCACAAATTAACATTCGGGAATGGAGAAGATGGTTGAAGAAGAAAAGTGTAAGATTGCATGAAAGAGTTTTGACTTGTGGTTGAAAGGTTCCCGGAGTGGAGATCGTTGTTGGATGAACATGGCTGCTCTCACAGGGAGGTAACCGACGTCCACGCGTGAAATTCTGTCGCAAATTTCATTTGCCGAGTGATTCTTCCGAATGAGAGCGGAGTTAAAAGAATTCTGGAACGCCAATAAAGGCACATCTCAAAGGGACGTACATTTTATCAACCATATCCTCCGCCAGAATCGAACGTTCTTCTCGCGGAGTCGAAGAAATTTTATGCAACTTTTCAAGTTCCTTCGTAATAAGAATCATAAAAAGGAAAAATAGAAAAAGTCTAATAATTTCCATTCATTAAAAATAGAATTAATTTGTTGTTAGAATTATTAAAAATCAGTTTTTATGTGAAATTTTGTATGTTCTCACATCGATAACCTGAATTGTATGCAACGTTCTGTTGTCTCTGTAAAGGAAGTATTGGAAATTAATGAGGTCGTCAATGGAACGAACGGGAATGACTTTGGAGGACAAGAGAGACACCAAGGCGGCTGAGTAGGCAATGTACGATAAAAGGCCGGTGAACAGACCAGACATGAAGACAATTTTCATGGAGGTGGATTCTGGACAAACGTGCCAACCTGCGCAAAATTCATTTTTGATGAATATTCAAATTCGCTGTTAAATTGAAGAGTGGCATTGAGAATTGGGGCACCTTGTTGGCAAAAGGTTCCGGTGGCCCAAAGTAAACAATCCTTCAGAATGATTTGATCATTGTCGTGCAAGTCATCCATTAAATATTTGACCCAGGACAGGGAAAGGATGCCCAACACGATGAGAATCCACGTGGAGAACATGGCGAGCCACAAGTCAGCGGTGAAAGAGTGGAGGAGGATGTCCCGGATGCTGCTGGAAGGAGGCTGCATAAAATATGCCTCCATCCTACACAAACATAAAACAATTCAGCTCTTCCTGCTTTCATATTTCCTTTCAAACAAACATTTCTGGCATTATCTTTTGTGCATTTTACAAATTCATCTGTGTGCGTGTGTTGAAATTGTAGTTTGTGGCATTATTTTAGACAGTGTGTTAATTGCAATGGATGAACTGAATGAAATGGAGTCTTTGATTAAACGAAATGGAAAAGTGTGAATTACTTGGAGGAATAAATTGCGTGTAGAAATTTGAGTCTTGTGAGTCTGTACTCGATGAGTTCTGAAGCGGTGATGCAAATGTCCGCCTCCGAATTCTTAATTTGAGCTGCCATCCCCGTCAACTCCCCAGACCCACTCCGCCCCACGTACCCCGTCCCCTCAATTCCTGCCTCTCTGAGTAAAATCATTTCATCCATTTAAAACTCATCTCCATTTTTAGTTGCAATATTTAACAACTGTCAATTTATTTTGTCAGTCATTGCATGGCTGATTAATTGTTACGTGAAGTTGAAGCTGTCTCTCAGATAATGGTAAACTTCCACTTCGTAATCTCCGTAGTTGTCTTTGTAAATGTGGAACTTCCCACTCCTTTCTATTTTAGACGAGTTCAGTTGCTCAGTTAACTTTTCTCCCTACATCACAAAACATTCATTACAAGAAAGACGCTTGATTGAATGATAAAGTGACTTTGTGTTTTGAACTGACGTTGTGAACGGCAATGATCGTTTCTTGATGGAAATTATTTCTTCGGATGCTTTTTCTGAGAAAGTGATAATCGCGGAGCTTCTTGAAAGGAAACTCCACATTTTGTATAATTGACTTTGATTTGATGGAATAAACCTCCAGTATTTTCCATTTGTCTTTGGAACGGTTGTAGTTGTGCAGAATGTACACATCTGCGTCGAAAGGAATTCCACGACACAATTCCTCCAACAAACCAGAGTCTTCCACGCGTTCTGGCCAAATGATAAAATACACAGGTGGGAAGTGAAGGTGAGACAAATCTTCTAATAATTTGATCTGCAAACAGCAACAATCAGCATTTCTTTTGTCATTTTTTATGAAAATGTTTTTTATAGTATACATCATTGAAGCAAGTTGCAAGAATCATAATCCATCTTTAAATCCATGTATTTATAAAGTACCCACGAATAAAAAAAATTCCAATTTATAAAATAAAACCCCGAAGGATTGAGATAATTTGACACATAAAAAAATTGGATATCAACTTCAACTTCAACTGAACTTCAACTCTGTTCCATAATCCTTTCAAATTTTGAAATAGATTTAATTTAAATCCGTGTAATTTTGCACTTGAATTTTGTGCCATTAACGATTAAACAGATTCCTTATTTTATTTTATTAATGAGGGGATAAAAATGATTTGTAAATAATTTCCGATCCAACACCTCTTTAATGTTTTCCTCTGCCTGATGGATTGTTTCTGGAGCCAGAAGAACAAGAAGACTTTCATTGGCCAAGGAAATTGTTTTTATTTCCGTCCAAATAACCGACCCCGTCATTTGGCTTTCGTTGTCTGAATCACAAATGGACAATCTGCGAGTCAACAGCCAACTAGGAATTTCTAAACCAAAATATTCCCAAACTTTTTTTATTTCTATCCTTTAGAAGTTTTTTTTAAAAAGTGTAAGAAAGAAAAGGTACCATTGGAAAACTTTTTGATGACTGAAGCTAGGACAATGATATTCTGGTAAGGAAAACTCTTTGAAGAGAAAAGGTTTTCGAAATCCGCACTGGTCAACGCATGCGCACTTTTTACACCTGTCAAATGTTCGAAAATGCAGTAAAAAGTGACGAAGAGTAAAAGAAAGTTTGATAAATTGGAACTTTCCATTCTTCTCTCAATTACGCTTCTTCTCTTTTTCCATGACTCTATCAGTTTCCCAGTTCCACTTCTTTCGTTATTTCATGCAGATTTTCAATTTCTGTGTTTCATGTAAACCATTTTTAATTCTGAAATCAAATTTGCGTCATAATTGATGTATTTTTTGAATTGTCTGGAATGGAAGTTTGAATGTGTGGGAGTGCGTATGTGAATAGAAATGATTCTTTATTATCGTCGTCACTGTCTGCCCGGCCACTTAATGTCACTCTTTATTACTTTGCTCCAAGGACGTACCGTGAGGGGGGCACTGGGGGTACGTGCCCTCCATTCTGGACAAAATATCTAAAAACTAGCAAGAAATAGCCAAAATTTTCGCGCTACGCGCGAATTTAGTGCATTTTTGGCTTATTTTAACTTAAATTTGCTACAATTTTTCGCTCTACGCGCGAATATGGGACTCTTTTGCACTAAATTTATTGTGTGCCCCCACCAAATAGAAATCCTGGGTGCGCCCTTGCTTTGCTCTCATGTACTTAACGCGCTGGCTAGATTATCAGAATATTTATTTGAGCATTGGGTAAATAATTGCAAGTAAAATGACATCTTATTTGTTCAACTTTTTAGCACATTGCAACTGTCATTCTCCTCATACTCAACCCGGCCTTTGTATAAACGGTCTACATTAACAAACCACAAGATAGATAAATCCATCGTTGTTATGATTATTCCAAATATTGACAGCAAATGAAATGAAAATGCGAATTATTCACTCTCCATGCATAATTAAGTACCAGAATATTGAAGAGTAATTCCCACTTTTCCATACAAAAGGGTTACAAAAATACAAAGCTCAATTTTAGAAATGGAAGAATGAGAATGTTCATGAGTCGGACTACGGATGCTGACAATACTGCAATGTGCAATTGGTTCATTAAAATATTTGTGTGGTAAAAAATGAGGAATGTTTCTGCGGATATAATTTGGAGTAATTTAAATTTGATGTATTTATTGTCAATTATAAGTTGGAATGGCGGAGGTTTTAGAATTGGATTTAGTTAGTGGTGACAGATGTTGACATATCGTTACAAAAATTATAAACAAGCTTTGCGTAAACACCTTCATTGATTGACAGTTGAGAGTGCCATTTATAATTCTACCTTACATTCTTGTTTACCTACGATGGCATTGTTGTTGTAGACACAACGAATTATTTACACTCCACTGAAACGCCATTCTTGTCCATCTTAGCAAAAAATATTGTAATTGGGCCAACGACACTGGCCACCATCTTATTCAATGCTTCTTTCTATTCTTTCCGTTTACACTTTTATCTATTCGATTACTTTCATGCACCACTGCAGTGTTCAACACTTTTGTACTTTCATGTGTACTCCAATACTCTTCTAAACAGACACTCAACTCCTCATCTTATTCTCAGCTCTATTAGTCGTCCAGTAATAATTTTTTATTGCTGCAATGGCACCTTTGTATTCGCTATGCTTATTTTTGTGTGTGAAAATATATTGCGTGCACACTAAAAGCATTCTTTTTCTATTAGACATCACTGTCACATAAATTCCTATTTGCATATCTAAGATGCAAAGTACAACAATGAAAGTCATGAAATGGTATGTCGTGTTAATATACTTCTGCTGTTTAACACCAGCTAGTACTTCTTCAAAGACTTTTGTGAAAGAAAGAGGAAAGGTAAAAATAAATAAATAATAAATAAATAAAAACGTGTGAAGATGATCAAAGAATTGTCCTACTGTCTTCGACAGTTTCTTATTACGTTGAAGTTTCAAAAAATAATACTATGCAGCTTTTATGTATAAAAACAATAGTGATATAAAAGGGAGTAGTTTGATTGCAACGGAAAAGTTGACGCGAGTTTTGTTATGCAATTCTGACGAAGAGTTCGCTGGCGTTTGTGTAGCGAGCATTTGCGTAGCGAGCATTTTTAAATTCGGTAACAAATCCATAAATCTCGTGAGGATTTAAGCCAATCATGTCGTCCACGTCGAACGAAATCACATCTGTCACAAAATTCAGTGACATTTGTTTCACCCTTGGCTTCAACAGATGCGGAAACATGTCACTCATTTGCACCTGAAATCAGTTCAAAATTCAATTCCAGAAATATTTCTTTTTCTTCAGATTAAAATATGAAAAGCCTCCGAATATTTTAATTCAGATCGAGAGAAGAATTTCGAAAATCGAATTTTTGTTAAAGTTTTTACTTTTCCCAGTTCCTCTGGATGTAGCGAACATTTGAGTGGAACTTCTCCGGTGAATCTGTCGTCGAAGCCGACTCTGTGGACGAGCATGGCTGTTTTGGCAGAATGGGAGTAGCTCTCATCGTCCAGGTTGTCGGAAAAGTGTGAGATGGGAATGGTGTCCACGAAGAGAACATCGCAGGGGATTCCAGCAATTCCATTCGGTTGGTAGTCGGACACTTTTCCCAAAGCTTGTGACTGGGATGCACTTTGAACTTCCGGAAGCCCTTTGAAGGTTTTAAAAGGGTGGAGCAAGCTGTGGTGAGTGGCGTGGGCCGCAAGGGATAACATCGGAGACTTTATTTCCTTCATTTTGTCCTACAACCCAAATTGAGAATTAATTCTTTTCAACTGCCCAAGAACAGAGTTAGACAAGAACAGAAAACTGAATTTTGAAATGCCACTGACCTTGCACTGTGGGCGTTCCAACATGATTTTGAATGCATTAATAATCTCCAAACTGTCGCCCGAGCCTTGGCCCACACCAAGATGGTCATCTTGCAACAACCTCCGATCCATCATGATCTGAATGTGGAAGAAAATAAATTAATCTTCATCTTTAAATGCTCAACTGTCTTCAAAATAAAAATAAATGACAGAATATTTACTGCAGATTTATTTTATTTTTCAGTCGACCCAATTGCAATTGAAGGAATTGATGAACATTGTCAGTGTTAATTTTACCTCTATCTGTCCTGGATCTAAACTGGCGGTGCCTAAAGGTTGTCGCGTGAGAACAGTCATTCTGAGTTTATCGTCCTCAATGAAAGTAGCCCCAGGGAATGGAAAGTAATTGGCAGCCAGTGGAAGTTTTGAAAGACGTCTACGTTCAATCATCTGCAACATTTGCATCATTCATTAAATTCACTTTGATTCAAAAATTATTTTCAGATTTGACAAATTAATTCCTGAGATAGTGAAATGTGAGACTTGCCTGAAATCCGTTGAGATCTGTGTAGGACGTGTTTGCAGATTCTATGCCCGTGTGAATTCTCATCATCAGCTCATAATTATTTTCGTTTCCAATGTACACTTGGTTTTTAATATCGATTGAAAATCGTTCTAATCCTGCAAATAAAAATGGAAAAAGAAGTGGCGTGTGAAAGGGTGAATTCTGGGATTATTTTGAGGGTGAAAAATTAACAATATGATTATGGGATGCTGACCTGGGTGGTTGTAAAGGGTGATGCGATGTTTGACTTGGTCCAACCACACCTCCACGTAACTCTCGAACTTCCCTTGAATGATTTTAACGAAAGGTCTGTGAACAGGAAGCGCTTTGGCCCTGCCGTCGGGCATAAAGACATACAAACCAGAACTTCGACCGTAACCCTTTTCGGTTCCATATCTGAATCAAATAAAACCAAATTAAGAAACGGTGGAGAAATGCACATTTTATTTTTGGAAGCAGAAATTTGATTTTGAACATGTGCGGTGCTTACTTGTACATTGCAATTTCGAATGGATAGAGAATGCCGTTGACGGTGGCTGCCGTGACGAATCCGTTGTTGTCAAAGTGCAACTTGTAGTAGCCATTGGATATTTCGATCGTCTCCTCAAGTCTCCCGCTGTTGCCCTCACTCAGATGAATCACGGAAAATTTTGAATTTCCAACTTTTGGAGACTCCACATGCACGGGCGAATTTTTCAACAAAATTGTCGCTTTTGGAACGGGTCTGTTGGAAACACGCACAGCCCCTTCTTATTTTACACCTTTTCTATTATTAAAGACTATTGAAGATTGTCTGAGTACAAAATCTTACTTGTTTGATTGTTGAATGACAAAATTTTTAACTGCGAAGGGAGGGATGGTGACGAGGACATTTACTTGCACCGTGTTTTGCGAAATTTTGGTTTGATCTTCAAAGACAGGAAGAATTTCAATTTCCAACGATTTTCCTTGCAAGTCGAAACATTCGAGATCTGAAATTGGAGAGAGCATGTAGACGTGGAGAGTTATTAACTGCGTTCTTGTTTGAGCGACGGGGTTGAAGGCCGTCACGAGCGACTTGGGGTTTGAGGAATGCAGAAGAATTTTGTTGTAGCGAGGCAGAGAGTGGAAATGGTCTTTGGCGAAGACTGGAGTAAAGTCAAAACTGAAGGAACTGGAAAAAGCGTTTTCCTGTCTGATGTTGCTGGTTGCATTCATGTTGATAATGTGCGACTGAAAATCCTCGTTCTTCAAATGAGTCAGAACTTGAAAACTTTTCTGCATCACCAGATTGCAGTTTGTCAAACCGTCAAACAATCTACAAATATTCAAAAGTAAATTCACTTCTGTTGAAACTAAAATTAGCCAACAAAAAAATAAATTAATTCTCACTTGGAGGCATAATCGTCCATAACTCTGTCTTTGGATGTTCCGGTGATTCCATCATGATGTTGGAAAAGACTGAGAGTTCTTCGGGCTGATCGCAGTTTTCCGAACAGTGTTCTTACGAAGGGATACTCGTTGAGACTTGATGATCTCCGCGACATTTCTCCAGTCATTAACGTGTAAGCAATGTGAGCAGCCCTGGAATTCAAATATCAGTCAGTCACAACTTGAACACTTTTTGCATTTATCTTGAAACAAGATTTGGCCAGAAACGAAATTAAGTACCTTAAATGAGAAATAAGTTGCCTATCCATGGCTTTGTGAAATGGTCTGGATGTGTAATATCCGCTCCAGTATCTCTTTAAATACATTCCATTCATTTTTCATTAATAAAATATTTTAAACTGCGTAAAGTAATTTATAAAATAGAATCATGACATCCCGAAAAGCTAAAAATTTGGCTCTTACATCGTCACGCTCTGCGTACGTGAAGAAGTCTCCTACTAAGACAGAAAGTCCCGCTCCAGTTCGCTTCAAGTCTGCTCGCATCCCCGTGAAATAATCATCCAACGTCCCAAACTGCCACTAAATCACACAAACAAAACAAAATCATTCATGATTACAATTAACTTTATTGGTATAGTGAATTCCACGAATTATTTCGACATCTTGAATAGGTTGGCCTGAATCACCCCCAATGGAAGATTATGAGACAAAATGACAAAGAAAAATGTTGTTCCGCAGTTTCACCTCAAGTTTTCAACATATTACCGTGTTGTGCGACAAGTTTTGCGATGGTTTTTTTAAAATAATCTACAGTAGCTAAGGGGCTTGCAAATCTTTTCATGAGTTGTTCTAGAAGAATTTATGAGGGAGGTGGGGCTCTTCAAGGTGAATATTTAATTTTTACCAAATGGTTTTAAAGATGGAGTAGAAGAGTTGAAATAGTTTTTTACGTTTGAGTGGAGTTCTGGTTGTGAATTGACGAAATTGAAGAGTTTGTTGTAGTTTGTAGTTTGAGCAGTCCACTCTCTCTGAGTGACCCATGCGAAGTCCCCTCCCAAGGGTACAAGAACGTTGTTCGTCTTGAAAAGAGATCCTTTCTTTTGGTACTGGTTCAAAAGAGCCAGCGATCTTTCTTGAATATTTTCATCCGTGATTTTAGTGTTGTAGTAACCTTTGAAGTCAAACTCCGTGCACAAACTTTTGTTCGGCCCACAAGTGGCAGGAGTCGTGTAACTGTCGAATGGCATCAACTGGGTCAGAATGTCCGTCGCCCCCGTCGTGTCTAAAATAAATAAATTCCTTCAATACACAAAACGAATACTTACGAACAAAAGCTATTTTCATTTTGCTTAATCTTGCATTACCCCAACTCTGTCTCCAGGCGAATTCCAACTCCCGTGCATTTCCCAAATGTTTTTTGATGATGTAGTGGGTTCTCTGGATGAGCATGTTGGAAAACCCACATCTTTTCAACAGATACGCCATGGTTGGAGAGACACCAAAAGGATCGATGGACCATCCATTTCTGAACATTAAAATCATTTCACATTTTATGATGAGATTTTGTTTTCTCAAGAGAATATTTAATTTCGACTGCCTTAAAGATTTTGTTTTTACCTTGGAATGTAGTTGAGATGATGTTTGAGCCATTGGTTTCCTTCAAAAAGTTGCATGAGAATGGAATAGTAATGGGAATTGGCTTCGTCTGGCATCACCCACCCTCCAGTCACAAACTCCAACTGCTTGTTCTCTACAATTCTACGTTCCAAACAAATTCATTTTATTCCAAAGAAATTTAAGACTACAAAAATATTCCTCCATTTGTTAAAGAGAGAAAATTTGAATTTGCAGGAGTGGTATTTGAGAATATGAAAATTATTTTACACTCTAACTTGATGGCGTTCGGGAATGGAGAGGTCATTCCACCAAACGCTGAAAAAGGAAATTTCTGCCCAAATGAACTTGAGTGTGTTATTTCTGCTCAGATTGTCCAACATCGCATTCAGAATTTTCTTCGTCGTTCCCTCGTAATACTCCTCAAATGTCACGATCCATCCTAAACAAAATTTGCACAAATCCAAATTATTTTACTGCATTTGCATTTCACAAGAAACACAAAATTCTTCAAGCTTAATACTTTATTATTAAAATGTGTGTAGGGTTTAAACAAAAGAGGAGGGAAGAATTAAATGGACCTGGGTCACAATGGGAATGCGGAAGAACGACGACATTTAATTTATTTTGCCTGTTCCAGCGTTGCTTGTCAACTTGTATCTGCCAGTACACTTGCCATTCTCCCCGATCTGCTGGATCGTCAAAAGGTAACTTTTCATATAAATCTAAAATCTAAAGCAAACCCGTTGCATTTTATTTCATTTCCATATAATATTTTCAGTTATGCTTGAAAAATGATTTTTGTCTTACATTGATATTTGTTGGAGCTTTGTGCTTGATTCCATACGAGGAAGAGCAGGAAAACAAAGCGTCTTCTGCAGTCTCATTTTTGTCATTAATTTCATGGAACTCGTCCACATTTTGAGACTCTTGTGAATATTGCGATTCCTCCAGCGAAGCACTTTGATAGTTACTCAACGCACTAATTGTACTCACTCGTGCACCAAAAACGATGCAAGAAATGACAATTGTCAGCAAAGGAACACAAGAAGACTGAACTTTTCTCCCGCCTTCCATTTTCTACTTCAACTTCAATAAAACTCCTTTTAACCCGTGGGCGATGTAAATCTACCTGTGCGAAAAATAAAACGGAACTGTATTACGATGTGAATGGTGGAAACAATTTGAATTGCATGGCACTGCAAACTGGAAGCAGGAAATGAGAAAGGAAATTGGCGGAGACGGTTATGAAATGTGACGATGACACTTACTCTGCAGAGTTGTCCGTCAGCCGAAAGACATTGAAGACAATTAGAGGAAGAATGTTTTGTGGGGGCAAGTTGAGCGAACGGAGGATGGGAAATGCGAGAAGGAAGAAGAAGAAGATTTGGAGAAGAATTGTTTGGAGAGTTGAGTGGCCGATGAAAAAGGGAAGAGACGGTTGGAGTTGAGTTGAGACGTTTGTGGTTTGATGTGACTCCTTAAAAGGAAAAGTCGGAACTCGTCGCTTCAGTCCACTGCACTTTGATGCCTCCCGTATTTATTGCTCCACAAATAAATCCTCAATCACCCACTTCCATTTCCAACACTCAAACTTCTTTTTCTGAACACACACACAGCTTTGTTTGTGTGGAGCCTGTAGCGGGAGCACAAGAACAGTCTTTGAGGATTTAATGGGAAGGGGTGTTGCAGTTGGAGGAAGAGTAATTTAATTGTGGATAGAGATAAGTCATTCGCAGTGGCTGCCACCGTCTCACATTTCTTTTTCTCTTCAACAGTCTTCAAGTGGAAGGACTAACATTAATCAACAAGAAATGAAAATAAATTGTTTGTGAATGAAAATTATGAATGGAAATGGATTGGAAATTAGAAATGGAATTATTGAGTGGCAAATGCCGTCTGCGTCCTCACACACTCAGCCTTATTCTTTAAGTTGAGAGTGCTAAAGACTTGAGTGTATAATTAAGAATATTGTTACATGTAATAGAATTATATATTACTTATGATATTAGTTATGAGTCATGAAGAGAGTACTGAGAGTGTGTTTGAGTACGTGTGGTGTTGGTGGAAGGTGGAAGGAACGGCAGAAGAGTTAATCCTTTGGGAGGAATAAAGCACAAAGAGCTTGAAGGCAGAAAGGATTGGAGTCAGGAGTCTCAGTCTGAGCAGAAGAAGAAACAATGCCTCTGCTTGTTTAGTGTAGTCGTTGCTTGTGTTCACTTCTGCACTTCGTTCTGCTGCTTGAGGTAGCCCCGTCTTTTGTTTCAGTCCACTATCTCTGTGTCCATCTCTGCATCTGCAACCAATAGCCCTTCAATCGTCCTGCAAATGTACATAAATACTCTCACTACTATAATTAACTTGCACTCACAACACAGGGTCCTCCAAAACAAATCCTTCCATTTCCACAGCAATTGCTTTTTAAGGCTGCAACGCCAAAACACCCAAATAAATACAAACGGGAAAAATTGGAAGCAAAATTATTTCTATTCGCTTCATTTCAATATGCAATGCTCATAATATTAACCAATTCAACTGTTTCATCGTTTTATTACAAATGATTGAGGATATAATTTGTTTTAAGATTGTTTGTAGATTTGAACTGATTCGGTGCACCCTGTGTGTGTTGTAGCTGGAGCTATGCAGATGCTTAGAAGAAAGGTTGAGTGTGTATTTGGTTGTGGCAGAAGTGGAGTTGTAGAAGAAGTGCAGTTGATGCTATCGAATTCTGGACTGGACACAAGAAATGATAAGCGAGTTGTAAAAGACACAGCCTCCAGCCAAGATTTAATTTCCACGATAGACAAAGTACAAGCAGCTCCACCACTCCAACCACACACCATCCACGTCTAAGTCTTGCCGTCTTTTTTCATGCAAGTCCAATAAGTGGGATGATTGTTGTAACAATCAATTCAGCTGCAAGTTTTTAGACACTGCATTTGGCCAAGTACAAGGGCAGAGCTGTATGTGAATGCAGAAGAGATGAAGAAATAGCGAGTTGCAGCAACTGCAGTTCTTTTCATTGTTGAGCGAAGTACTGGGAGAAGCAGAAGACCGCATTGCCTGTCTCATTCAAGTGCTGCGTTTATTGTGTGGAAAGGGTTGTAATTATTGTAAGAAGATTATTGGAAGCACAATCAACAATGAACAAGTTCAGTTGAAAGAACAAAAATCGTTTCTGTTCTTCTTTTAATTGCATTTCGCTTTTCTGCGTTGTGTGTGGCGGCACTTGTTGTAAAAAGGTCAAGCACCGATTCCTGATCATTCTGAAGGGGCTCTTTCACCACCCATTTTTATTTTGGTACGATGTACAAGCGCAGGGGTGAATGTAGTTTTGCAGTGTCTGGAAGGGAATGTGGATGGAGACGGAGTTTGAGACTGAGAGACTGTGGCGTGAATGAAGGGAAGATTGCAGACTGCAGTCTGCCAACCACAGACAATTTCTTTTTCAGCATGAAGGATCCATGACCTTAACCTTCCACCACCCGCCAATCTCACAACTGGCCTTGCCACAATCAACACACGACTCTCTTTTATTTGCATAAACACTCTTTCTTTATTTCTTTATTTCTTTATTTATTTACTGCTCCAACACTCCCAGCACTCCCGTCCACTCTCTCAAGTCTAAACAAACGCAGCTCTTCATTCAACCTGCCTTGTCCTAATTACCTCTCCCCGTTTTAGTTCTGTCCTCTCTCTCAATACTCACTCTCCTAATTTACACTTCTTTAATCTGATGATAATTCTATAATGATTCTGAACTTGCTCCAAGTGGACGCACGTGATTATGCCAATTGATGATAAAACGATGCACATTACCTGGTCCGAAAGTCTTCAATGTGTTTGTGCTGCATTAACAGAACGTTGCTGGACGCAAAGTGAGGATGTCAGTGGTGGATATTTTTATACACGTAGCACTATCTGTACGTTCTTTTTTGTGGCAGATAGAAGGCTTTTCCTCAAAGCGGCAGGTACTTTAGGAGTGGGTTGTTGCCAGAAGAGCAGGAGTGGGAGCAGTAAAGTGCCGGTTGCATATTTGTGAGCAATAATTGTCCATTAAAGGAAATGTTTACATTTTGTACTCGTAAATGCCACCGTCGGGTAATAAGGAATGGTGAAGCCTAATAAGGAAATGGCGTACACTTCACAATTTTATATGCCAACGATAACGGGAATGTTTGATGCATACCTCACTAACAGTCCCATTATTCCTCACATACGCTACTACATTCCCACACAAAACTTTTTCTGATAAACTGAATTGACAATAAACTCAAGCATCAAATCAAAACTTCCAGCTATGAAAATTGCAAGCATAAATCCACACACAAACAAATAAACCCAACTAAGGTCCAATTCCAATATGGTTCCAATATACAAAACTGATTGTTCTTCCAATTGAGACTTTTGGTAGCTCCGTTTTACCTGCGATGAATTTAAAGGTAAACACCTTCCATATTACATTATAATTCTACTTACACACAAAACCACTGTAAGTAGCCCAAACCATGGTTGAGATAAGGCAAGTCTCATGTTGCCTCATTGTCCAGGTAAATAGACAATGTCATTTATTTATTCCAATGAAATGTAAATAGCAGTAGTCCGCTGTCCCAAATGCGTCAACTGAATTTTGTACATTCAGTAAGAATATTATGCAAAGTAATGAAAGTCTCTCTTAAGGAATGAAGAACTACTACTTGATGAAAAGTTACAATTTCCATTTCACTGCAGTTTTGTGTTAAAGAGTGTAGGGCACCATGAAATTGAGGGGATAAAACTTTTGACAGGAGATGCTTTTCAGCTAATTCGAACAGCTTTTTAGGTGCTAGTGCTGAGGAATCTTTTGGTCTGATTCAACACCTCAGTCACACTCTGGAGACTTAAAGTACAAACAAGTCCATTGTCAGTTGTCTCTTCTATTAGTGTCAATCAATTTCATTTTCCACATCCCGTGTATAAATATGAAAGTACAATGGAGAATATAAGTAGACATAATATATCTAAGGAATGTTTTCTATTTCATCGCCAGGCGTAGCTTTTGGTTTAATTGCGTTGACTAATGGCGTTACTATAGATGTGATTGTAGTAAAGAAAAGGCTGCGAATGATGAAACGTTTTTCAGTTTGGCTTGACGTGGAACTATTTCACATACTGAGAGTAAGTAAATTAGGAATTTCCGTTGACCCACTAAAGACGCTGACCACAGCAATTATCCAATTTGGCCAACGAGTCTAAATCTGTTGATTCACGTCCTGAGTGACACAAAATATGTAAACAATTCAACACGTGCATGTCCCTCATGTCAATACCACCAGCTTCCATTCTTTCTGCTTTCAGCTCACCATAACAATTCTTACACGCAGTTCCACACACAAGTCCTAAACATCTTCCAGTCTTCATTCTGCCTCATGGAAACATTCAGTCTTAACAATGAAGTTTTCATATGATTTCACTCTGTCCCTGTGTCCGTCCGTCCGTCTGTGTGCACTATAACTCAAGAACGGTTTGATCTATTGACTTCTGCTACACGCACTATTGAGGTCTAAT
Organism: Pogonognathellus flavescens; assembly: GCA_019776165.1. NCBI lineage: Eukaryota > Metazoa > Arthropoda > Collembola > Entomobryomorpha > Tomoceridae > Pogonognathellus > Pogonognathellus flavescens. The sequence continues at coordinate 20,015 of JABASD010002599.1, forward strand.
GTGAGGTTAAGTTCGAAAGTGGGGTCAATCGGTCAACTCCTTCATGACCTTACGCCATTTCAATATTTCTTTATATAAGTTATACCAGGACTTGTAGGTATGTATCAGAGAAGGTAAAATGAATGCCTGTGAGCAATTCAAATGAAATTATACATCCGTTTTCAAAATAGGCCTAAACCAATTTTAAATATTACGAAACTTCGTTGTTCATTACACCCGGTGTTGACCGGTTTATTTGTTCTATATAATAGCTGCATGATTAGACGTGTGCATATTCGATAAATTGATGAATACTTAATTAGATACCTATTCGAAATCATTCTGCTTTCGATTTTCACAGAAAGTTAAATTAATGACTGATAAAGTGGTCTGGGTTGGATGTTGCACATCCTTTAAAAATCAAAATAAATTAAACGTTGGAAATCATACGCCTCAATTTTTCAATTTAAATTACACATTTATGAAATAATGGAAAAAATGAAATTTGATGCTTGTTTGCACAAAATGATTAGCTAATAAGCTAATGAATGATAATATGCAATAATAATATTATGATCTTATCTCGGTCGACGCATGATAAGTAGAAAGGGAGTTTTTGTAGCCTCACACACATTGACTAGATAGGGCAAGACGTGCCGTGATGTAATAATTAGCATAGTACAAATAACGTACAAGACTACATGTGCCTGAGGTCATAAAAAGTGAAGAAAGTGGAGTGTTCATGTCAATGCTGATGGAGAGATAAGCGAGAAAGATAAGGTTGGGTTTTTGTGTGGGAGACGCAGTGGAGATGAACTTTGCAATGGTAAATAAGTTGCAAAATGAGTGTGTGTATTTTTGCGTTGTTAAAGTTGGTCATTGAGTACTTGCTGTTCTGCAGTGCAGTGCAGAGGGAATTGCAGCAGTGCCGTGGCAGCTTTGGGTTATTCAGACTTTGCTTGTTTTTTGATGGAAAATTGCAGCTTTTCGTGGAATGAATTCACATGACATGAACCGAGACAGAAGTGTGCAGAATTCCAGCATTCGTAGCCGCTCACCTTGAGCCAACTCTCCCAACTCACTCACAGCCACTCTCCTCACAAGTCTCCGCACTCCGCCAACACACAATCCATCCAATTCCCCGCATTTCCCTTCCACTCTGAATCTGTCGCTTGTGACGAAGTGGCGGTGTGGGAAGTAGACTTTATTCATGTGAGGATTTCCCTTCAGAAGATGACGTGTATTTTGTGACGTGAGTTAATACAAGCAGACCCAGATCAGTTTGATTTATGATTTATAGAAGGAACAGTTTGTGTGGAGCGCGAGCAGTGGAGGAAGAACATGCAAAATCCAGTCAGCCCCGCTTTAACGCAGTTTTTGGGTTTCCCCACAATATTTATGCCACAACTTCAGTCACATTACATGCACTCCCTAGAAATCCCACACAATTCATGTACATCCCTATGCAACATTGTGTGGCACAATATGTAGGTACTGTAGCTACCTATCCAACTTTGCTTGCCATGTGTCTACTCTGTCTATGAGGATAATGTAATTATTACTATCAATGCTAACCGAATTGCAAGGAAGAACAAAATGGATATGCCTCTCTGTTCCACATTTCTGTTCTTCTGAGACGCTTAACTAAAATAGGTCGCAGCTTCAAACATTATTTTACAAACATTTTTTCCAAAGGTGTCCGATTAATCGCATTGGATTCCTCACGAAAAGAGAGCTTATCAGGTAACGCGTAAACTATTTTTGCGAGACATACGCATCGTTTTATTTGTGCGTGATGTTTTGAGCTGCTTGGGTAAATAAAGATTGTGAGTGTGTGTAAGTGTGAAGGTGGAATGTGAATGAGTCAGTGGGAAGTGTAAAGCGAGAAATGTGACTAGTGAGGAAGCATAAAAATATTTCCTTTGTCCATCATCGTATCCGGTCTGTGTTCATTACAATCTGCAAATCTGCCACAGTATTGAGTTAAGAAGTGTTAAGTTGTGGGAATGGACTGAACGGAGTCTCTGCGTTGAAGTGGAAGCAGCAGAAGACGAAGATGGTAAAAATAGAAAGAAGTGACTAGCCGTGGAGCAGTTGAGATAAATTGGAGAGGAATAAAAGAAGGAGATGATGTTGAGTTTGTGGAGTGATAAAAGAAGTCTGAGGAACAATGAGATGTGTTGATGGTGGAGATAGTGGAAGAGCAAAGGTCGTTTCCTTTGACACGCCACTCCTTCAGTCAGCAGTAAACACACATTCACATCATCTTATAAATAACACATCAAATATACATTACAGTCTTACATGGTACAAACTCTCTGCCCATGAATAATAATAAAGCTACACAAACGAAAGAGAGAGAATAGCTGATCGTTGCGTTGGCTGCTGCCACTTCAATCTGATAATCAACTTGCTAAACTGCACTCGACTGACGCCACGCACAATTTGATTTCTGTAAGTTAACCACAATCCTTTTAACTCTCCTTGTTGTCTTTACTTCACATGAGTCTCCCAATGTCTGTCACGGAGTGCCTCCTTATCCTTATGCCCAATCCTCAACTCACTTTTATTGCTTTTTGCTTATCCTTATTTTATGCCTTACAATTCTTCTGCTCAACTCATTCGGCTCACTTCTAACATTTAACTTTTTATGATCATCATGTGTGTGCGTAAAACGAATAAATAAAGTTCCAATCATTCAACTTTTAATTGCATCTGGCAAAATGTTTGCAAGAAAACATTTTTGTGCAAGGGCGTAGCCAGGATTTCTATTTGGTGGGAGCACACAATAAATTTAGTGCAAAAATGTCTCATATTATTCGTGCGTTTTTTTAGAAAATTTAGGTTAAAATAAGCCAAAAATAAGCCAACAATCGCGCATAGCGCGAAAAGTTGGCGAATTTTTGCCTATTTCCCGGAATTTGGGGGGGGGGCCGTTGTGGGGGTTTAGTGCTCTCAGTGCCTCCCCTCTCAGTACGTTCTTGTTTTTGTGTTGGTTTCAATATAAGACACGGGATTATGGATTGTTTTTAGCTAAACTTTTATAGCCGCAGAATGGAAGAAAATGTGGAATGTGACTGAATAAAGACTCCAACGCACATTCATCATTAACGTTTGTCTCTTTTATGTATTTCACCATCATTTCTGTACTGTCCCAATCAATCAGTTTTCGTCTTGGCTGTTTTGGTTGTAGGAGACGTGGAGTATTATTTATTGCATGCATGTAGCATACATTTGGATGAGTGAGTAACCTGTAGTTAAGAATATTGTGACTGAATGAGACTGAGAGAAGGGAGCAAGTTCTGACTGACTTGGGAAATCCCTGGTTGGAAATAATCTGAGAAGAAGTTTTGCTTTGTGCTCGTGAAGAGGAGTTTGTCTGAGAACTGAGAACGACTACATTCCAGATTTCACAGCCGAATAGTTTCATTGGCAATAAGAGGAGCAGGTAGGAGCATCCATTTGTAGAATTTGTTGCTGCTGCATAAGACTGATGTAATATCCTCAATGTTCCCAATCACCTGACTATGGACTCCCACGGACAATTAAGGCAGGAACGGGAGTTATAGAAGAGTAAAAGGGGAAAAGTCATTGGGAACAAATGCCAATGGAAATGAATAGACTGAAGCCAGTGAGACACGTGTTGTCTCTTTAATCCGTCCCAGCATCTTCAGTCTTCTACTTACAAACAGTAAATACTAATAGTAAGACTCACTAACTGAAGAGTGGTTGCTTGAAATGGAACGAATTGTTTACAATCCCCAGTCTAAATATTTCTTATCGTTATCACGGGAGTGTTGCTCTTCAGACCAGCGATAGGAAAATGCTCCCACTTTACGAGAAGCTCCACACGTATATCATCCAGAATTGTACAAGCAAAGATGAATTGGGAAATGGAAGAAGAGATATTCATGCACATTTATTCTTTCTCAATCACCAACTTGTCTTAACAAGTCTCTTCAGTTTATTTTGTCATCAAATCATTTCTCTGGCCAGATTTAGTCTTATCTCTCCTCTAAATTTACATTTCCTCGCCTTGAGCACATTCAACCATTTCTCATTCACACTATTCTTATGCCATTTACCTAAGCACACGCATTTTACACTCACTCCTTTATTTGTCCATACAATTTCTACTTCACTTTTCTCGTGTGAGTTGAAGACTTTAAAAATTATATTGCAGGAGAATGTGTGAACCGGATTCAAGAAGTGCGAATTTGGGAAGTTCGTACTCAGAACAAACCGTCGCTTCAGTCTCTCAACCGTCTTCATTTTCCACTTCTGAGGACGCCAGAAAGTCTCCCGCGGAGAATTCGGACACCGTTTCCAGCTCGGCGGACGCAACTCTTACGACATTCTTCTCAAAAGAATCGGGGAAAGGTCAGCCATTCAATATTGTCTTCCTCGTAATTCACAATGGACACAAAGTGAAACCTTAAGAATGGTCTTCACGCTTTTTCATTTTCCGACATTTTTTTCTCTTTCAACATTATTTCTTTTCTTTCCATTCAAAAGTTTAGTCTTTGCCAATCATTCCACACTACGTCCTTTTCCAGAATCTTTGGTGGAAAGGGTAGACTCAATTCAGTCTATCACACCCATACTGCTTTGTTACAAATCAAGTTATTGAACAGCTACCTATTCAATAACTTTATTTCGATTATACTGTACATTAGAGGTGTGCAGACCCAAAAAATTGTGGTCGACCATGGTTCTGTGGTTGACAATAACTTTTAAACTAAAACTTTGGTCGAAATAGAGTTGAACATGTGAAGAAGGCTTTTGAATGCCATCTGTGGTAATATGAATTATTTGAAATAGCGTACTTTTCTCCCGTTAGTTCTGATGATGAAAGTTTTCATGCAAAATCAAGGCACCAAGAACCATGGTTGACCAAACCAGGACCAAAATAATTCTCTGGTCGACCAACCAAAACCAGGAATTTTCATTGGTTTGCACACCTCTACTGTACATGAATGGAAATATGAATTGATTGTTAATACTTCTTGTTATTTATTCTTTATGGTGTCTAAAGCTTTACATTTTTTCAAATGCAAAAGTGAGTAGGTAATTGGTTTTATGGGGAAAAAGTGGGGAATAAGTTGTTTGGAATAAGAAAAGGGCAATGGGATGTGGGCTATTATTGACTTTATGATGTAAGTTTTGTAGTTGAAAGGAGAAAGCATTGTAGGAGACTTTGTATGAGCGAGAAGAATAAATATATGGGTTGCTGAATGAACATGGAGAGAGTTTTGTGTGGAAGGAAAAGAAATGTTGAAAGTGAAATGTGGGAGCGGAGTTTGATTCTTTGGTTCTTGGTAATGTGATATAACAAAACTGTTATGAGGTTGGGATGTTTTAGCTATTTTTCTATTATGAATGATGATTTTCCAATATGCAAGTATTATTAGGATGATTTGTCAATAACAAAGTATCA